>JALBCR010001511.1:0-164813 GCA_030710515.1 Abscondita cerata | reverse complement strand
TTGTAGTAACAGGTTGTAACATAGATCGTATCCAACGATTAGCGAAAGATCGGCCAACGAGCAAGAAACATCCACCGTCGAGGCGCAAAGATCGCGCAACGACGTCGCCGCGGCAACAACGCAACGCGCGCGGTTGGTCGTCGTCGCCCACGCGACGCCCGCGCGAACTTCCGGCGACGAGTTTAACGCATTTGACTAACGCGATGGTCAAACAGCGATCTACCCGGTCCGGTGTTACGTCATTCCAAACCGTTAACGAGAACGATGTTCAGCGCGCGCAAACGCGCCACCTCACCGTCGTCGAACGAAAACAACAAACGTAATCCGGTTTGTACCGGCGATTAAATTACCGTAACATGCTGTATGAACGAAAATATTTTGTCTGAGTTCAGTGATGTCGAAAACACGAGCAGCACTATTTTCAAAAATGGCATCTGCTGCTAAAGACGCAGAACTTCGCCGGAAGCAATGGCCAGTCGACTTCAGCAATTTGAGAAACTCAGCAACAATAGAGGGCATTTTCAAAGAATGGATTCCTACACGTTGTACCGTATATTTTTCCTTACGATAAGGAACAAAAAAATAATAGTGTTCAACTTTTGCTGGCCCTAGTCTAGTATATTTCTGGTACAATTCCATATAATTAACAGCATCACCTTCAGCTACCACAGGAAACACTCTATTGATGTTGCTCTTCGTATCAAGAATTGTTATAAAAAGACATCCTATGTCCTTCTGGACAATACCTTGCATTTTCAGTGAATGTAACTCTTCACGTCTACATGCACCACCACACACACACCAATAAGAAGAGCAACCTACGAAACAGGTAATTGATGCATATAATTAAAGTAGGATTTTAAACTTACTTTGATTAAGAAACACTTCTCATCATCGGCATTTGTCCAAAATGTATTAATTTCTGGGAGTGTCAAAACTCTGGTGAACTTGTTTATTTGAATATTTTCTTTGACATTCAAAACAGTTTTTATCATCGCATGTAATGTGTTTAATAGTTATGATTTGTATTAAATACGTTCGGGTTACCAAATACCGTTTTGTTTTTAATCAAACATTATAAAATCAACAAAGAGTCAAAGTAGGATTTGGAAAGATATGGGTGGGAAGGAGAAGAAAGAAGATGGATAGAAGCAGAGGAGAAGATGAAAAATGGATATCAAAAAACTAAAATTAGGGGGTGGGGAAAAGCCGGAAGGGAAGCGGGTGGGGGAAAGTGGGCAAAGCTTATTACAAAAGAAAAGAAATAATAGAATAGTTTTTTGGAATGTGGCGGGAATTAAAAATAAAGGGGCACAATTTTGGAATTATGGAGGAAGGTGAATGGAATGAATGGAAAGAGCGAATGCCGGAGGAGTTTGTTTGGGAAATCCAATACGTGGAAAGAACAAAAAGAGAGGGAGGGCGAAGGGGGAATAATAACAGGAGTTAGAAAAAGTGGAAGAAAGAATCGGAGGTGAAGATTAGAAGAGCAATAAAACTAGAATAAAGATGGAAAAAGGAAAGAGGTTTGAGATAATTACGATATATGGAAGGGAAATGGGACTCTACAAAGAAAATAATGGAAGAGTTAATAGAAGAAGAGGAGGAGAAAAATAATTATAAGTAGGAGATTTTAACGCAAGAACAGGAGAAGAAGGGGGAATAATGATATAGGGAAAAGTGAAAAAGAAGTTCGATGGACAAAAAAGTAAATGGACAGGGAAACATATTGATAGAGTTATGCGAAGAAAAAGGATGAACTATAATGAATGGTATTCTGCCATTTGAAGTGTAAGATTTTCTTGGCTTCATTTTTATGTGTCGGGCGTCTGATGTTTATCTTTTCTTCGACCATTAGATCTATCGGCGGAATTCCGCTTATGCCCAATATTGTTGGTCTCAGCTGTCCGATAGGCGGATGTAACCCTTATCGCCAGCTTCCGTAGTAGTCTATTTAATTTATTTTCGTAATACTGGTATTGTAGTACCGAGGACCATGTTGATGCTGCATACATCATTATCGAGATGGCCACCGTTGCCAGCATTTTCCTTCTGAAATAACTTGGTCCTCCAATGTTAGGCATAAGTCTTGCCAAATCTTTAATTTCTCGGTCGACTTTGTCCACTATTTTAGTAATATGGGAACCAAAGCTTCCATACTGCCCTAACCATACTCCGAGGTATTTAATGGTTCTCTTGGGTGTTATTTCAATTCCTGAGACGTCTATTTTAATTTCTTTAAATTTCCTTTTCCCTTCTAGTATTAACATTTTGGTCTTTTTTGGAGCAATTTTTAACTGTCTCTTTGCCATCCAATCTGCCACCATTTGTATAGTCTCATTCGCTCGTTCCTCTATAGTTTCCACCGATTTCGCGCAGATTATGATAGCTAGATCGTCTGCATAGCTTATCATATGGACATCTTCAGGTGTTGGGAGGCGCAGGAGGCTGTCGTACATAATTCCATAGGGATGCGGCAAGCGGTGAACCTTGCGGTACCCCGCTATTTACTTTATTATGTCTCCCTTTTCGGTTATGATATGCCGGTCTTGCAAGTAACTTCTAAACATCTTAAGCAGGGGTTTAGATAAGTTCCTCTTTCTTAGTTCGTCCAGAATAGCTTGCCAAGATGCAGAATTAAAAGCGTTCTGAATATCAATCGTTATCATTACACAGGTTTTTCTGTGCTTGTACGTAACAGTTTGCTTAGCTATTCAAAGAACTTCGTCTATTGCGTCTATTGTCGATCTCTTTGATCTAAACCCGTACTGTCTATTAGAAAGACCGCCTATTCCTTCTCCGTCATAAGCATGTGCAGAAGTAGGTATTCTAGAAGTTTAGCGGTTGAATTGCATATGCAGATTGGCTGGTATGAGGCGGGATCATCTAGTTGTTTCCCTGTTTTTGGGATCAAAACTAATCTTGCGTTCTTCCATATTAATGGAAACTCTCCTCTTTGCCACACTTCGTTGAAAAGCGTCAACAGCAGATTACCGTTTTCTATAATCAAGATTTTGACTATTTCAGCTGGTATGCCATCTTTACAAACTGCCTTGCCCGTTCATAAGCGGTGTCTTGCAGCGTAAAGTTTCGCCAAAGTAAACTTTTCTGGTGGGTCTTTACATAATATCTCTAAGTTGACTTCCGGGTGTTGTGAAAATAGGACTGAGATTACCTTCTTTAGTATTTCGGTGGACAGTTTTTGCACTGGGATGGCTTTTCCCAGTTTTTTAGTTACGATTTGATATCCTTCACCCCAGATATCGTTATCGACTGCTTCACACACTTCCTTCCATTTCTCTTTTTTTGCCAGTTTTATTTTTTGTGTAAGCTTCTTCCTGACTTGTTTTAAGGTTTTCTCCAAATTTAGAATTTCAATTTCGTTTCGATCTCTTTTTGATCTGGCTTTTGTGATTTTTCTTCTAGCTTTAATAGCTTCCCTCCTTGGAGAAGCGATATCGTTGTACCACCAGTACCCCGCATTCTTTCCTTTAAACCTCTTCTTCTAAGGCATGACGGCATCACAAGTTTCTTGTAAAAATTTTTGTAATTGTTCCGGGAATGTAATTCCGGTCTTGTTCTGAAAAACAGTTTTAAGTTTTCCAGTATCTAGCTTCTTAAGATTCTATCCTCTCGTTTGTATGTCTACCAGGTTTTTGTTTAAATTCGTCTGCAGGTGTTCAAAATATATATACACGTGATCGCTCAACGTTTCTTTTCCCATCGTCTTCCAATTAATCAAATTAACAGATTTTATTGTTGGAACAACGGTTAGATAAATAGTAGATTGTGAGTTCTTTCTTATAAAAGTGGGACACCCTGGTTGGTTTACCACGATCAAATCTAGTTGGACTAGCCATTTGGTAAAAAGGCGTGCTCTACGTTTGTCGTTTTGTGTACTCCATTCATGGGATTTGGTATTAAAATCTTCTGTTACAACTACATTGTTTCTGTGCGGGTTAATTGAGACGGCAAGGTCTTCCAGGAAAGTTAAAAAAGTTTGATATGAGGCGTTTGGTGATATATAGCAGCTGTATACTACTACGGAACTTGTCTGTACCCATATTAAGCCTTTCTCGCGACCAGCTTTGTTTATTGGTATATTCCTTGAGAGGACATACATTGCTGCGTCTATATTGGAGTCCACAAACCATGCCAAATTATCCATCATTTTTTTATTAGGTTTGTTAACTAGAAGGATATCGATTCCGTTGCTCAGCGCCGTTGCAAAAAAAAGTCATGTGCTTTTGCACTCCGGTTTGTGTTAATTTGGAGAAATTTAATCGTTATGCTAAAATTAAAAGGTATAACGGTCTTTTTGTTTTCTTTCTAGGTCTTTACACATTAGGTCCTCTGCTCAATGTCCCTTTTTGTTACAAAAAGGACAAAAACGGTCTTCCGTGCATTGTCGTGCTACATGCCCTGGTTCTGCACAATTTTGCAAAGGTTTCTCCTATCTGGCACGTTACATAATGATGGTGAGTGTCCTGTGCTCCAACATTTAAAGCATGCTATGCGGTTGTTCCTAAGTGTTACGGTACATTGAACTTATCCTACTCGAATTACCTTTTTTTCTAGCAAAGCTGTGTCATCCTTAGGTGGAAGAAACACTGGAATTCTGAGTGTCACCATACCCCGGTCTCATTGAAGTTACTTTAACTTCTTTATCGAGTGGCACGTTCAGCGATGTTCTGATTGCTTTTTGTAGGTTTTCCACGTTTGTAATACTATCCATCCCTCTAATATGCAGAATAAGTCTCGTTCTTTAAGGGTTCTAATATTAGCCCCTTCTACTGTATTTGTAATCGTGTCTTCGAGTTTCTTCGCATATCCTCTTCTTTTTTGCATAACGATGAGAAGGTCTCCATTCTTTGTTTTCCGGATTGTTTTTACTTTTTCCTCATTGTTTTTGATCATTTTTAGTGTATTGGCATAGGAATTCTCGTTTATTTTGACAATCAGGGCTTCATTTCTTTTTCTTCCTTTGCGAGTCTGCAGTTTTTTGTTCCGAGTCGTTTGAGATTTTTTCCGCGACCTGACTTTAGTCCAATTATGGTCGGTATTAATGCTTTCTAAGTCCGTTCCATCACTGAACTCAGATATCACGTTATATGTTCTTTCTTGGTTGTTTTGTTTCGCATACCAAAGAATCTTGTAGTCCGGATCTTTAAAGATTAATTGCGTCATTTTCTTGAACAATTGTCGGTTTCTACCTTCACCTAGTCATGAGATAGCTAAAAGTTTTTTTGGATGAAAATTTTTTTTTTCTTTTACTCAAAAAAGTGTTCGCGACAAAAACAAAATTATAAAAACCGCCTGGTTCTTTTTTTTAATAGATAGTATAGCTGTCTTGAGGTTCCTCGATGATTCTCACCGTTTACACAGCGATTCGTGACTTGAGACAGAACTTCACCAAGACTAAAACTACGAGGTTTTAGGGCCTCCTTCAACTAGGTCTGTATCCGCATTGTTGTTTTCTATTGCAGGTAATACCATCATCGCCAGTGCGTAGTCGCTGGGGGCTTGAAGTAAGTTTCCGAAACCATCGATAATATTATCATATTTTCCAACGTGTTTTAACCTGCTGACTTTGAAATTTAGCAACGAACTTCCTTTCGGGTATTTGCTAAACATTTGTAAATAGGGAAATTTAAGACTGATTGACCAAAGTTATAGTTAGGTATCATTTATAAATATTATATTTTAACAATGTCAATAATGTGATACATTTATTTACAAATGTATAATTAAAATGTATCAATGACAAAACAATATATGCAAATGTAGTTGTTAAGGAAATACTTCCTCAAGTGATATATGACGGAGGCCAATATTGGTGTATCTAGTTTCAGTTTATTATTGGTTATTAAATATTTGTACACCTACATTAAAACTAGCAATTTGTTTAAGTATTTAACCTGGATTTATCTAGATTGTAGAAACACTGATTTGCATTTCCAGTATTAATCGCAACAATATCAATGTTTAATTTCTCATAGGGTATAGTTGAGATGAAGTAAATATTTCCAAATTAGAATTGAATAGTGCCGTTTTACTTTCTAAATTGAATAATAAAATTTATAATTTATTAAAATTGAGAATTAATAAACTCGTTTTATATTCAGATTCTAACATTGTACTCTGCATGGATTAAAAACAAAAACCGATAAAATTAGATCCTTATGTAGGAAACAGGACTACAAAACGGACAGTTCATCAAAAACCTGTATTGACAATTTTTGATTATTAGAAAAAATTAAATTCAATTTTATACTAGCTACTCTCCAGTATTTGGTGGGTTATGGGAAGCAGGTATTAAGAGCGCAAAGTACCATTTAAAAAGAATAATGAGTTAATATATGAGGAGTTTAATACATTGATAGTTCAAGTGGATGGAATTTTACATTCTTGTCTAATCACTAACGTCTCAAATGATCATTTAGATCTGAGTTATTTATCCCTAGGTCATTTTTTAATAGGTACCTCATTAACAAGTTTTCCAGAAGTTGATTTAACAAACATTCCGGAAAATAAATTAAAATTGTGGAATTTAGTAACGCAAAAATGACAACATTTTTGGAAACGTTGGCAAAAAAAGTATCTAACAATGCTGAATAACCGCCCAAAATGGTGTTATTAAAAGATGTCGATGTTAAAAAGGGCCTATGGGTCGTATAGTAAAAATAATACCTGGGAATGATGGTAACGTACGTGTAATTCAAATTCAAACAAAAACGGGAATTTGCCAACAGGTGAACCAGCTAGGAAAGGGTGTTGAGAACACATAAATAAGCCACATTTCTTTATTTTTTGCACAGCGTCTATTCCACTACTACTCTCACTTTACTTTCTAATTCCCGACCTCTCCTCATTGCTTTTGTGTCTAGAGTTTTGGTTCACATAATCATTGCTACTAATGACCCATCTGCGGTGTGGCACTTGCTTACTCTCATAAGCTTTTGAAGCTGTAGCTTAGCTCATGCCACAACCTGCTTTTTATATTGTGCCCAAGTATTTTCGTCTATTATTTTAACATTTCTTTCAGTAAAATACTGTGATATTTTGCCTAAAAAATGAATCACAGTCACCATCATCACAATGTTCAACAATTAAATAATGAAGTGACAACTTCAAGTTCAATAATCCACAGCGTGTTGCTCCTTTGAATAAATTGTGTCAACGTATTATTTTGCAAAGCAGGCTGCATAGAATGTTGCCTTTTACCAACTGACAGATTCTTGTATTCAGTACTTGATGGTTCCTCATTCGTTCTGTGGACCCACACTGGAAAGCTACTGAATGTTTGCACCCTCCTGTTGAAACAACACAATCATGACACCGAACGCTTACAATTTTTCTTTCTTTGTCGACAACTATCATAGTCGCTGCGTACGATTTACACCGAAGTTTGTGTTCTGGACACACCTTGCATTTTATGGTAGTACACATATAGGATTCACGCCGAAGGTTCACGTATCCTATGGCATCATCACCGTAAGATTGTCTTGCTGTTCTGAAAAGACGAAAAAGTAAAATATATTAACCTTGAAAGTAACAAAAAAAGGCTTAAAAATTACATTCATAACTGTATGTTCACTTGTTAGGTTATGTTATCTTTTCTGATTTCCATTCTGATTTTACGAATTACATTCTAATTAAAAATTGAATAAATAATTGAATGTTGATAGAATTGATTACATTGTCCACCTCGGGAAGATTTCGATTGTCGGCTTTCCTATAACCTGGTTCCATGGTAATAAACGTTCAGAAGAAACAATTAACTTTTAAATTGGTTGTGTATTTTAATCTACCAATTTTCTTCTGTTCATAAGCAATTTTAGTCGTAGAAGTATTATACACGGTATTGTTTACAATGAGGTTACCCACAAATGACGTCACGCACTGTGATTGGTGTTTTATTTGACATAAGGAATGGATTAAAAATATCATAATTATTAAACTTTATTTCTTGATTTAAAATTAAAATCATTTTTTATTGTACGTATTATTAATTTAAAAATCGTTAAATAATTATGAACATTTTAGATTTTTTTTACTGCCCGATCCCCTTTTAAATTTCCGAATTTCAGTTTGTATAACAAATTTACACTTAACTAGATGTAATATTATTTTTTGAACACACTGTACGTGAGCACGAATGGAACAGTGTCAAATACCTGATGGTGTACAATAGGGTGCTGGTGACCATAAACTAGCACCCTGTTAATGAGGGGCGAAGGGACTGGTCCAAATTCATCAAAATGTTGTTGAGAGATGAGAAAAACTTCGTAATATTCACCAAATTCGAAATGAAGAGATTTTCAATAATAGTTAATCGTGATTTTTCTTATGTTTTCTTCTTATGAGCACTTCTATCTTTCATAATTTTTTTCGTAATTCACCACACTTTTTTTGACAACTTATCTCGTCACTTCCAATTTTCTTTAAATTTCACTATTTTCATTATTGCTAAGGTATGACCAACTGCAGCTAAACCCAAAATACCTAAAAAGGGAGGATATAATTTCAATTATATGGTACCCTTGGTTATCCTAGTTGTGCAATTATGTTACAATACACACGTATCATAATTTTAATATTATATTTTTTAAATTAAAATGACGATAACGAAAATTTAAAACAACTGCAAAATTTAAATATAACGTAGTTTGTGCAGTTGTAAAGGCCGGAACTAGCTAATAACTTTTTATTTTATTAACAGTAATTAAACGGTTGTATAATTATAAATAAAAACACATAAATAAAATAAAGTTATGTATTAATTTCTTTTTATAACGTTTATACATTTTAATTAAATTACTATCTTTCAGTTTAGTTTTAATTAAAAATGTTTTCTTATCGCGTTTTTGATCGAAATGTTACACGTGAATATGGACCTTTTATAGGTTACTAAAAATTTGTTATTGATTATTTTATGCTTGTTACCTTATAAGCAACATTTTAACAAGCCATAACAATTTTATCTAGTGATGTTAACGGTACTAACAAAAGTACACGCATCCTGAAACCTTACATCTGAATAAGGATTTTGCGTCAATTTTGTGTGCCACCTGTAACAATTCCGGAGTTGGAGGTCGTATACAACCATTTCATATCTATTCTTGGTTGAAATCCTGTTAGAATTTTTATTGCTGAATTGGGGTTGCGTTCAGAACTAGAAATATAGAAAAATAAATGCATAGTGCAGGAAAAGTGCAGTTGATTTTTTTTTATAGAATATCTGTTATATAGAAATCTTTGAAATCGGAAGGTTTTACTAAATTGCCTTAAAATCAGTGGCGGTTTGTCCATATGGTCATTTGGTCAATGACCTCCCAAAAATTTTGACAATATATAAAAAAATATTCATTATTACGTGTTTTATTAAAATAGGTAATTAAGTCGCAAGTACAATAACTTAAAATTTATCGGCCGTCGTTTGTAATTCATCCTCTTCAACCTTGGGCTGGCGGTGCGAATTGTCCTCATTGAATTAGATCTACCCGAAAACTCGAAAACGTGCAGCGCCCGAATAAACGCGAACGTCCGAAACAATAATCAACTTTGGGTCATGAGCCGGATCCCGCAGTTTACGTTGACTTCGTATAGGGTGTACAACTACGCTCGATTTTTGATTCGATTTTCGCGTGTTTTAAATCAATTTAAGAATTTATATTGATATGTTTTACTGTTGTTGTGTTGTTTTGTAAAAATACTATTTTTGATTCGCGTGTGCATGCGCTATAATAGAAAATGTCGGTAGTGCAGAAAATTAAACAATTAAAAAGTGCTAACAAACTTAATTTTACAAAATTAGTTGAGTTCAAGGCAAATAGTCGTCCTTTGCCAGAACTAAGTTTACGACAAACTAGCAAAGACAAAAATAAAGATGTTCATCGAAACTTTCGCAAGGTAATGTACGATTTAGCTAACTGGATATGTGGTTGTGAAGTATCAAATGTATTTTACTGTTTTGTTTGTTTATTATTTTCTAAAGACTCGTCAGACTCGCTATAGTGCAAATCCGGTGTAAGAGATTTAAAACATTTAAAAGAGGAAAAAAAAAAAACATGCTTCGTCTGCAGAACACATGAAATGCTCGGTAAATTTTGCAACCGTAGGAAATGTTGATATTCGTACACAGCTAGACAATGCTTACAGAAAATCCCTTAGAGATTTTAATGAGAATGTTTCGAAAAATCGCTATATTTTGAACAAAATTGTAGATTGTATAAAATTTTGCGGTGCATTTGAGTTATTTATATTTTTTTAAGTATGTCTATTTTTTAAATTAATTTTTGACCTCCCAGTATGATTGACCACGAGCCTCCACTGCTTAAAATTAACAAAAAACTAAATTATAACTAATTAAAAAAATGCGACTTTATAAACTATATCAATCGTTCATTATGCACACAAAATTCTTGTAAAAACTTAATTGTAATTATAATAACAACAAAATCAAATATTAGCCGTAACGTTGTTATTAGTATACTACACAACGAGAGTTGTAAATAACTTTTACGCCAGAGTGGAGGTACCACGAGGATATAATTGCTTTACAACTCGAGTTTCGTACTATACTTTATCTACGACCATTATCTTCCATCTAAATTTTAGCCTCGAAGTTTTTGATATTTAAACCCCCCAAACACCACTAAAAGTTTTTACCCCCAAAATATTTCCCCTCCAAAAAATTATGTCTCCAAATTTTCAGTTCCCAAAATGTTTACACCTTAGTCCTGTAATTTTATCTACTCCCTCCCGTTACTTTTAACTTTGCTCCCCCTTCTATTCCTTCGACTACACTCTCTCCTAGTTCTGTTGAGCCACTCTCTTCCCTCGGCCCCTATACCTCCCAACCCCTAGAATTTGTAATTTGTTTATTTATGAAGGCAATCAAGGTATTTTCACATGTCTTATACTTTGTTGTCAATAAATTGCAAGTAAAAGAAATGTCAATTTAAACTTATGAATCAGAAGGAAACGTCATATCATTGAAGAACGCACCATTCGAAGTATGATTTTGTCACAAAATTGTGCACCGTTTCTAAAGGGAAACACACAAATATCTTTATTAAACATTCAATTCTACAGTGGCTATATTACAAACAGTTACAATCTACGTTAAAGTTACAAGCACTTCTATCAAAATTACAACACATGTATGTACTTACAGTTACCAAGAAAAAGTTATTTGACGTTGCTTCGACTATCTCACAGACTTCTTTAGCGCCAAATGTTCCATGTGATACCGCACCTAGGTTATGACCGCAACTCCTATAATTTTATATCGGTGATTTTTCAATTAACTGCAAAATGTTGTTAGACGACAATTAACTTGTTGCATTTGCGATAACATTCTCAATGTCCTTTTTTTTCGAAAATATATATCAAGATTGTTTGTAACCGACATTGCACGATTTGTGGTTAATACAAAAAATTAGGATAAGGGTAAAACAAGTTGTCCTTTATGTTCCTTATTTATGTAGTCCTCTTCGACGAACTTCTTCCCGTTCCTTCCACAATTACTTTAAGTTCTAACTAGTTCCCGCAACATCAGTTCAAAATAGCATTTCTCATTGCCACCTTCTTTATGAACGCGTTTCATCTAGATACATAAGTATAATCTTGAAAATCAACCAGTATTATATAATTAGTCGTCATGATTTTTAATAATTAGTGATGAAACCATATACGAACAAAGTAAAATACATATTTCATGTTGTTCCATTATTATATTAAGTAAGATGTTTTCTTTCCCGAAATTTTCTACCCTTTAATGACCATCAGAGATTGAGAAGAAAATTTAGGTGTTGAGAGTTGTATTTGTACAATTAATGATATTCTGTTGCCTATAAGAATGCAATTAAATATAAGTAATTAAAATGTTATCTAATTACTGTATTACCTGAGTTCGTACTTTTAAAGAAGATGTAATTGGTTTACACAATCTTCCCGGTATTTCCAAATAACACATGGCGTTGGCTTGATTGAGGGTTGCTAGATGTACTTGCGTACATAATAATTTAAGTAACGTTCTTATAAATTCAATACAGGCAATGAATACTTAAAAAAAACGGTATTGTAGAATAACTAATAAACAAAGAAGTTATATCGGCCATATTAATAATGTGCGTGGAAGAATGCGCGAGTTTGAAAAAATGAGCTAGTGAAGTTTCTGTATAGCTTATTTTTCTGTGGTTAAATTTCCTAACGAACATAACCCCGATTTTTTTAAAATTTCGTCATTGTATTGATATTCCACAGAATTCTATTTATTCAAAATACAATATTAAATCGATTTAAGTTGAATGTATCAGAGAGTTATGTTTACACATTACACAACGGGTACGTGTAAAATGCGCGATACAAAGATAGCATGCCGTAAATTAATTGTGATTTACAGTATTTTTCGTAGATAAAAGTACTTTACACATAAGTGATAGGATGACAACAACTAAAGTCCGCATTAAATAGATTTAAAGGAATCTCGATAGTGCTTCCGTAGTCAGCATTCACCTGAAAATTTAACATAAGAAGTATTACGTAATACTCATATTACAGCATCTTCATTTATAGGTACACATACATACACCGAAATAATAATACGAGATGTTCAAAGTAGTGGGAAAACTATAAGTGTGATAATTGTTGTAAAAACAAGGTTCTATTAGATAACTTGTTACAAGTTTGTTGTGTACATAAACATGTAAAGCTAAATAAAAAATATTTAAGAAGTCGCTTCAAAAACCTACCCAAAGCTCGTTGCTGGTGAGTGGGTCGCAGGATGGTTTCAAAGAACCTTTATAAAATTCCAAAAGCGACACTGGGCGCCACCTAAAGAGACCTAGTGAAACAGAAAAAAGGAAAATAAAACACACAAATTCGTAGAGAAAAGTATATTCTGTAACAGTTTTCGAACATCGGAGCGACGTAAGTCGGTTCTCGCGTATAAATATTAAGCTGGGTTCAATATTGTCTAGGCAACACCTTCAGTTGCCGAAATTTTGACCATATGAAATAAATTTTGTTCTTTTGTTGTATCCTTACTCCGTAGGTAAGCTTTCTTGTTGAAGGAACGTCTCTGAGATGGGGTGTCGATATCGTACAGAAAACGCTGCAAACTCGTCATGACTTACACATCAAAATCTACCGGCTTTTATATTTTCATTAGCAGCGATCGATGCCACTAGATATTTTTGTGATTCTTTTGGTTACTTCTTCTCTTCAGTAAAGTGCCAGCAAGAACAATTAGTGCTATTAGTTTGTAATTATCATACGTTCGGTGACGTTTTTATGATAAGAAAATTATCTTGACGTCACCTATCACTGCTTTAATTCCCAACATAATTCCCACCCTGTTAATCCCCACTAAAGTTGTAGATAAGAATTTGTATAAATTCGCCTGTTTTCGTAAGTTACACTGACTTACTTAGAGTTTCTCTACCTTTTCTAAAATCCTGAAGTATTCCAACCATATAAAGAATCGTACAAACCTTCGGGTTAATTAATCCGTAAGAATCAGGTCCACCTGCACGATAATTTATATACGCAGGCTATCGCCGGACTCACAACCCCGCATAGAAGCCGCCCCAGAGTTATAATCCAAACTATATCTAGAAAGCAAATACAGGATATCGCTTACTTATAACGAACCCGAACGTTTTCCAGTGGATAAACAACAGCCTACGAGTTGAATGTTTCTTGGTGTGCAACCACCAAGGGTAGATAATACGAGTTAATTCATCCTTTTATTTTTACAGATAATTCAATAGCCGGCTTTATTATCACTTGTTGCACGAGTTGACGCATTCCTGACTGTGTCTCCAATACCGCCACCGCGAGACGATAGGCAACAATACGGGTTGTAGGAGAACTACTAGCCTGACGTTGCAGGAGACAATTAATTCGTTATTTGTATTACATAATTAATTAATCGCATATATAATTATTTTGTTGATTATAATTTTTGGTTCAAACCTAATATACGTCTTAAAAATTCGACTCTCTTTACATCTTCGCTGTGGTTACCAGAGGCAAAATAAATGTTCTAAATCTTGTACTTGTAAAAGTCTTAAAAAATTAATGCTCTCTTAAGTCGAAGTTTTACGTTATCTACAGTAATTAGTTTGGTGAGTTTAATAATATCCATCAGTGATTTAAAGGGGAAATTAGACATGATACATTGGAATTCAATGCCAAATATTCGAATGTCTCAAATACCTCCACAAACACTCCCTTTCCACCCTGTCAAACGCCGCCTTTACGTCTATAAAGATTGCCCACATTTCCTCCCTTCTTCTCAATCTGCCTATTTACTACATGGTTTAGAATGTAAATATTGTCGATTGTGCCTCTATTTTTCCTAAAACCTGCTTGCCAATCTCGTAGTAACCCTTTTCCCTCTATTTCCTCGACCAATCTCCTTCTTAAGATTTTCCCATACACCTTATACCCTTGGTTCAATAAGCTGACTGCTCTGTAATTTTTTGTCTCTGTCTTGTTCCCACCCTTATATATCGGACACACTATCGCCTCCCTCCACTGCTTTGGGAATCCTTCCCCTTTCCATATCCTTTCCATCATCCCTCTCAACCTCACCTTCATTTTCTCCTCCACATACATCCACTGCTCTCCCTGTGTTCCGTCCGTGCCTCCTGCATTTCCTTTCTTAATTTTTCTAATCGCTTCCTCCATTTCGTCCATTCCTATCTCTCCTTCTTTCGATCTCCGCTCATTTCCTTCATCCTCTCCTTCCCTCTATCTTCTATTCGGCCCAGTAGTTCCTTGCAATGTTCCTCCCATTTTTTGCTTCTAATCTTATGTCCGACCCTCTTTTTCTTTTTTCTTATTCTTCCAATAAACTCCCATGCTTGTCTTTCATTTATGATTTCCTCTATATCTTTTCTAATTTTATTCTGTATTCTACGTTTCTTTTTTCTCAAACTGTTTTGAAGTTTACCTTTAACTTTCTGTACTCTTCATCTCAATTTTACCTTCCTTCCATTGTCTTCCCTCCTCTTCTCAATTTCTTCTTTGCAATCTGACACTCTCCATTCCACCATTCATACCTTTTCCTAATTCTTTTACTTCTTTCTTATATTCTCTCGTTTCTGCAGCCTCTTCCATTTTCTTTACTATTATTCTTATCTTCCCCTCTATTTCATCTTGTCGTTCCTAGTTCTCTTCTAGTTTGTCTCTATACCTTTTGATACTTTTCATTTTTCCACACTTTCCTTTTCCCCCACTGCCCCTCTAGTTTATCATTCGCACCTTTTGACTTTTCCTCCTCCCCTACTATCGTCAGTTCTAATGGTTGGTGATCTGACTCATCCCCCTCCCCTATCTTAAACCCTTGTATGTCCTCCAACCCTCTTTCATTCTTCACTACGGAATTAATCACAGACTCCCCCCTACTCCCTATGAACGTGTACTCTCCTTTTCCTTCATCCTCCATCTTACCGTTTATTACTGTCCACCCTCTATCAATTCAATCAATTTTCTTCCTTGTCCATTTATTTTCTTGTCTATTGTATTCCTCTTTTTTACTTCTCCGTTTATCATCATCCCTCCTTCTTCACCTATTCTTGCATTAATATCTCCTCCTATTATTAACTTTTCTTCTTCTTCTCTCTCTTTCAACACCTTTTCAATTTTTTCTCGTGTTTCATTCATCTATCTCCCATACACCGTAATTACTTTGTATATCTCACCCCTCTCCGTTTTTACATCCGTTTTATCAATCCTTCTATATCTTCTGTATGTCTTCTCCTGACTATTTCCCGTTCTTTCCTAACTCCCACAATTATTCCCCCTTTTGCCCTCCCCCTCCTATCGCTCCTTTCCGCGTATTGTATTTGCCATTCAAACTCTTCGGCATCCTATCTTTTTATTGTTCCCATTCTTTTTCTTCCATCCACGTTTCAGTCATCCCAACCATTTTAAATTGTTCTATATACCTCCAAAATCCCTTCCTTTGTTTTTTATACCAACCACATTCCAGAAAAGTATTTTTATCCTCCCTCTCCCTTTTGCTCTCTTGCTCCCCTTTCTTCTCTTCCTTCCTTTCCCCATTTTACTCATTACCAACTTTTTTTTCCTCCCAGCTCCCCAACTGCACTGCTATCGCATTCCTACCGTATATGCCTCTTGAACTTCCACCTTTACTCCTATCTTTTCTGTAATTATTTGTTTGACAGTATCCGTAATAGGTTGCTCCATCCTCACCAGTCCTTTAATTACAATATTATTCTTCCTTTTTTCCCTTTCTTGTCTCTCCATTGCCCTCTCGATGCCGATCACTCTACTTTCCCAACTCTTGCCTCTCCCTAGCCCATTTTTTTCCTTTCCTCCTTTATGCCATTTCTTTTCTCTCCATCTCCTCTTTCAACTTTCTTATTTTTCCATTACAGTCTTTAAATTCTTCCATCATCTCCTTCTCTTCTTTTTTCTGTTATTCTACTTTTCTGGTGTTCTCTCAGTCTTTGTGTTTCTTTTATTTGCTGTTTCTTCTTCCACTTTGCCCCTTTTTCTCTTTAAAAAATCCTCTATACTACCTACGGATCCCTTTCTCTCTCTGCCACCTTTTTTCGTACTCATTAATTAGTCCTTTGTCCACCACCACTTTTCTGCCTTCACTAGTTTATTAATTAACTTTCTCTTTCGAAAACAAATCTTAAATTATTCACAACACATTAAAAGTTTACATAAAATTCTATCCGCGAATCTTATTATATATAGTCGCTTATTTAAAACTTTCTTTCTAAAAAATGATGAATTGATAACCATTAAATCAAATGCCGTTCCTTTTACAGTACTTCGAATACTTTAAAAATATTTCTACGTTATCGAATTTTTTACTTCACAAATACATCAGTTCTGTTATTACCTTATACACACTGTATTTCTTACACTTTTAAAAGTTACCGTGTCCAAGGTCCTTAATCCGTATTTACTTATTCAGTACTTTTGTTATAACAATCTATTTAAATACCTACTCATATAATCACATCATCACTATTTAGGTGTTTTTAAATCACTCACGATATGCGTTATCGTTATCTTCTTTCACTATTTTTCAATGTAACTTACTACTTTTCCCATAAAAGTAATAAAATGAAGTATTTACACCTATATTTTAATTATATCCACCGGTTCTACGTATACGTCCACTCGTCTCAACGTCTAAACATTAGTATTATTTAAAATTTGTTTTGTGTTATCAAGTTTTTTCTTTTCTTCAGAAAGAATCAGTGAAGCACTGAGAGAACATAAAATTAATTTTGAGAATGTACGTGAACTACCATTAAAGTAAACCGATAGTGTCAATGTTTTACACAGATGTCGTAAGACACACATTTTACTTATGTTCATTGCTCCACGAGAGTTTAAAAGACCAACCGCCGTCTTGTACAGTTGTATATCGCACTTAAGTATACACCTCTGATGAGCTCATAATAAGGCGAAATGCTGCATCAGGTTTTCTTTTGCTGCGTGTATGCGTCTGTACAAGTTATACTTGGCTTTATCGACACACGTGTGTTCCAAGCATTAAAGCTATCGCTTAGATAGCGCTATGCACTTTAACGCACACATGTCGTTGCAGTTAACTGTTGGCATTTTTCTTAGTTTATACTATTCACACGTGTCAATGTTTTACACGAGATGTCGTAAGACACACATTTTACTTAAACTCATTCTAGCCAAGTCAAAAGAGATTTGGTACATTAATTTTAGATGTTGACTAGTTGAAAGCCCAACCTCTCGGTCGGGGGGAGATGAATGAAAATATGGTTTATGTAAAAAAAAATTTTCACTACACGAGCCCAAGTCCCAATGGTGGACCCCTTCCCCGAACCCTCTCATTTTTGCTGACTCCAATTATATTAAACTTAGTTTTGGCTTCGAATCTACAGGGGCCGAGTCTAGAAAAGACCAAACAAACACACAAATTTTGGATTTTAGAATATAGAGTGCTAATCAAACTATGGTGGGTTTTCTTAATAAAATCAATGGGGCGAAAAGATGTATCAGATACCATTGGTCAAATTATGTGAGCATTGATTACGGACGACCTTGCCTGCTAGTATATTTATATAGAGGTAAAAAAGGAAAGCGTATCTTGGCCAATTTGTTTAAATGTACCTATACTAGGTAAAATTTTCAAAAAGTATTTGAATGTTATAATATCACTTTTTGTGTGTCTTTTCCGGTATTTGACCGTGTCACTTATGGCTGACATCACGTGGCCGTACCCACTAAACATCAATTTGACATTTTTGTTTTAATTCATCTCAAATAGTAAATGGGTAATGTTTGTACCAAATTAAAATAAAATAACGAAAATCAGAAATTATAAACTAATCATACACTATGACAATCACTATAAGAAACCTACATTCATATCTATGAAAGTAGGATTTTTCTAGGGGTTGTCATATGTAAAAAGTGCCATTTTCATCTCTAGTAATGAAAATGTTTCTCTTTTTTAATTGTTACATAGAATTAATGGAAATTTGTATTATCGATTTATATATGCCATTTTTACTCAGATTAATCTCAAACAATATAATATTTATTAAATGTTAATACTCACGAGCTTAAAAAATGTCTTCGATGAATTCAACACTATACTTTTTCTGTGATCCCATAAGAAACTTAAAAATTCTTTTATTGAATTAGATAATAAGTACAAGCTATACATTCTATTAAATTTCAGTTTAAATTATGATTAATTAATATTAATGTTTTATGTTTCTGGTGGAATATTTGCAAATTCAAGTCATTTTCTGAATCCCTTTTAAAATTGACACTTTGATTGGTATATAGTCAGAGATAGTACAAGATATAGTGAAATCTTTTGCGGTACGGTTTACCTGCAGAACAAAAGATTGATGATCTTTACACTTCAGTGTGAAATAGGTTTCGGGCGTTCACACTTGTCTGTCGTTTAGAATATAAGGTGCGCATTCATGGGTATTTTTTGAAAATGGCAACAAGCTTTGATTTGTATATTAAAATAAAACGTGTGTTTAAAAAACCGTTCATGAACTTAACGACACAGTGACCAGTAAAGAATTTTCCCAAACAGGTACTTTTATCTTACAGGGATTACATCAAATAATTAGTGTGTTAACAGAGATACAACTATAAAAGTATATTAATTCATAAAAATGGATTTGATAATTTAGGAATAACTTGTTAAATGTACTAGCACAAACATTTTAGTTATTAACAATAAATAGCACAAAATTATACCGTAATAAAAATGTCAAATTGGTCAAACGGGTATGGCTACATAAAGTTGCTTTTTGTTAATAACATTTTGAATAGTGTACTAATATAAAATTTTTAATTATTAGCAATAATTAGCACAAAATTAGCACCAACTTGATGAATTGTTCATGTGAGTATGGCTACGTGAAGTCGGTCATACCTATTTGTTTTTGTTAATAATTTTTTAAATATACTAGCACAAAATTTTTAATTATCAGCAATAAATAGCACAAAATTATACCGTGAATTGATGAAGAGGATATGGCCACGTGGCTACGTGAAGTTGGTTGTACCCATTTGTTTTGTTAATAACTTTTAAAAACTACCAGCACAAAATACGGTTAATCGAGGTTCATACAAAATTGAAAACCGGTTTACCGATTAATCGGCAAACCGGTTTATAAGTCGGTTGGTTGAACCGGTTTAAAAAAATCGGTTTGTTGAACCGGTTTGATAACCGGGTTGTTGAACCGGTTTAAAAATCGGTTCGTTGAACCGGTTTAAAAATCGGTTTTTGGAACTGTTGTTCAAAATGGGTTTGTTGAACCGGTGTTTAAAATCGGTTTGTTTTTAGACGCATCAAATTATGAATTACATCTATTGAATTTTATATCATAAATCTCTGGTTAAGTGAATTTTTTAACGGTTGTTTATTTTTAAATACATTTTCTTGATGGTTAAATTAACTATTATAAAAATAGGTAATTAAATTTATTGAAGAATATTGATTATGATTTTTCCGTGTTTACGTTTTACAATAGTAAAACTTTAATCGCTAGCTAAATAATACTATGACCTTGAAATGTAGAAACGTAGAAATATGCCAATATATCTGTTTAAAACATTCAAAATGTGCATCAAATATGCACCTTTTTTTTAAGTGGCTGGAAATGGTGTACTAAAAAACAAAGAATTTTTGTAACAGTTTTCTTAACTTTTACAAAATATAATTACAATTACATTTAAATTAACGTTAACTTATGATCCATTAATTTGGATTTCGAGGTTTTTTTATAAATGCGGAGGTTTTATCAGTTTTTGGGCATATTTCAAATAGCCAAAAAAGCACTTAAAGAAGGGCGTTTTTTTATTGTTTTCAAAACTATAGGTTATACACGTTTTTTCTAATAAAAGTGGTTTCTAATTTAATTGCGCACAACTTTTGTGCTTATTCACCGAGATACGATAATTATGTGACATATGTATTATTTTGTCAATATCTTCAAGAATGTTATTATACGACAAAAGTTATAAGGCAAAAGTTGTTATATTAATTCGTTATCTACAGTTTTAAAAAAACATTTTTTTGCAGTGTATAGTCTTTTTCACTTCTTTGACTAAATTTTCTAGGTGCCCAAATTCCTGTCAATAATATCGAACGCAAAAAGTAGACCTGTTTGACCTTTGTATGCAGCTGTGTAAAATTCTTATTATTATTTACGAATTTTATAAATTGCTTTGAATGATTTTGTTATTTAAATATTTTTTTCTAAAACGTATATTGGCAGATGTCTTGCGAGCGCTTAGTTTAAATTACTAATCATATTTCTGCATCTAAAGTAATTGACTCTTGTGTCAAATGTACCTTTTGAAATACTATTACATACTTAGGTAAAAGTCTAAAATCCTTTTTTTCATTTAAAACGTGCCGTCATCTAATTTTTGCAATTTCGCTTGCCAATATCACTTTAACAGCTTTAATTAAACATTGAAGTTTAGTTTTTTACCATTGGCTTTATGCGAAACTTTCTTTGTCTGTTTAATAAAATAATAATTTTAGGGATTTGAGTCCGTAAATGGTTCATTTCCGGTCTAGTCCCAAAAGTTGTCGTAGCAACCTTTTCCGGATTATTTTTGATTTTGAAGCATGATGACAATAAATTAAATAAAACAAACAATTTGCTATGATACAGGAAACCTAGGCATTCTTTTTTTTGATAAACGCGTTTTATGATCACAATGAATGTTGAATGAATAAATACTTTTATTTAAAAATTTGAGGAGTTATAACAAAAACATTGTTTGTTACACGTCCCCAAAAAGTTTTTGGATTCATCTGCTATTCCAGACTCGACTTTGCCTCGTTCCGAAACAGCAACAATTCGTCCGAAAATCTTTATTTTAGAGAAGAAAAACAGCTATTTTGTAACCAAAGATAATACCACTCTACTGCACGTATTACTAAAAACTTATTTGTTGTTTAAATAAATCATTGTCTTTCGCCATTTTAAATTGTATCAGATGTAATTTTCACCTTGAATTGCTTCAAATTATAAAGTTTAACTTTAAAGAAAATATTATAAATCTCAAAGCTTCAACTAATTGCAGCAACCAATAACAATGACTCATTCCGTAAAAAGGTGTTTACCAGATTTAAATCTCTAAAAACTTGTTATTTGAGACGTTCCTTTTAGAATATTCAACAAAGGGTTTACTGTAAAGAATTAAATTTTTTCAATTACGTTTTCCACCAAGTTAATTTTAAATTTTATTCAAACAAATGATAAAATCATTTGAATCGTTTATGAATTTTGATTGGGTATTATTGTAGTGGAATTTCACACACTAAAATATGTATGTCGTTTTCCTAATTAATAAAATGGTGGGCTAATTTTTTCCAGAAGCTTATTTATGTTATTCAAGTGAGTATCTGTTCTGCTAATAGTCTGCCGCCTTTATCATTTTTCCAAAAAACCGAGTCTATCAATATTATTGTTGTCAATCGTTCCTATTTATTTATTAGACCTTCACAATTACCTAAATATTTTTTTACATTTTTTCATTTACTACTTTTGCAGTCGTTCGATGCCAAACTTTTTGTTGCAAAGTCTTATTCGAGAACTGTGCCACTCTTACACTTTTTGCTAGAGAAGCATTTGATATAATTTTTGTGTAAAAAGATTTTACCGCCTTTACATTTAACTTTTACTGGTAATAAGTAATGCTGAGGGCAACATCTAATTCGTCAATAACAATAAATGTGATTATATCGGGATTAGTTACAGAAAGGAAATTACTACAATACATTTAAGACATAAGCCTTTCAAAATGAGTAATAGGTAATCGTTCAAGTAATTTAACAATAGGTAATGTCGCAGAAATGGGATGGGTAGAATTGGAAAATAATATAGGTCTTTATTTTAGTTTTTGTGTAACATTATTCAGTTTTATCTAGTTTTCTTGTAGTTCATATTTAATAATTTCATATAAAAGTTTTTTTTAATTGGGATGTTACAATAGTTTCAATTTAAAATGTTGAACAAGCCGCACCCCCATCAAAATATAAATCCCGATATACGAAACGTGTCCGTAATTCGCCACCGTTGCGCTTGCAGTTAATGCAATTAAATAAAACACAGTTTTTAATGAATACCCGAACTGAACTAACAAAATATATTCTTTTACTTTCGATAACATAAATTACTGTAGGTACTTAATTCAATCTAACATTTGCATTAAAATGTAGGTACATATGA
The DNA here is from genome assembly GCA_030710515.1 of Abscondita cerata. Lineage (NCBI taxonomy): Eukaryota > Metazoa > Arthropoda > Insecta > Coleoptera > Lampyridae > Abscondita > Abscondita cerata. Next base: position 142,059 of record JALBCR010001511.1, on the reverse strand, counting down.
AAGTTAATACCTTAACTTAATAGTAGACTAAATGGAAAGTTTTAATTTTCTTTTGTTAGGCGTATTATTTGGCGAACAACAGGATGATTTCAAGGTTGAATATACTAGAAGGTATAAATCCGAAGTAACGGTACACTACAAATACAAAACAAAACTCATAAAAGGGTGACTCACTACTACCTGAGTTCGATATCTTCATTAACATGAATTCATAATTGCAATTTCGGTCGAAATTCAAAATACTATAGGTACATAGTGAAAAAATTGTTGCAATAAAAGCGTAGATAATGCAATATGTAACAACTTTTCTTTCATAACTATTAATATTCATGAAAATATTGACAAAACATTAAACGTGACGTGATTCTCGTATCTCAGTAGTATTTAAGTATCAAAAAGTGTTTAAACAAAGTTGTGCACAATTAAATTAGAAACAACTCATATTTGAAAAAAAATGTGTATAAGCTATATTTTCATTATTCTCTTCGCTTTGAAAACCGTCGCATAAAGCCCATCTTATTTGCAAGATTTAATGATAAAAGATGCTATAACATCTCTTTCTTTTTATTTGACTTAATCAACACAATTTGTCTATAATGTTGGTATTAATTGAAACGAAAAACATTTTTAAAATAGCTAACGTTCCCAACAACAAAATTGTCTCTGAGAAAAAATTTTAATGAATACCCATGTAAAGCGGCTCTTAATCAAGTTAAAACTGGTTTGTTGAACCGGTTTAGAAACGGTGGTTTTGAACCGGTTTGGAAACCACGGTTTGTTAAACCGGTTTATGAACCACGGTTTTTCAAACGGTTTAAAACCGCGGTTTTAAAGAAGAACCGCGGTTTGTTGAACCGGTTTAAAAACCGCGGTTTGTTGAACCGGTTTAAAACCGCGGTTTGTTGAACCGGTTTATAAACCAGTCTAAACTACTCAGTTTGTTGAACCGGTTTATCGATTAACCGCGTTTTTTAAAACCGATTAACCGGTTTTTTTTTTGACGGTTTCTGCCACCACTAGTTTAAACAGAGGCAGCCCAGTGGTGAATAATGAACAACAACGCAATTCAAAACTGGTAAGCTAGTAGCTTTAGAGTGAAATGGTTTATATGTGATAATTATTATGCCACTAGTTCAAACAATATGTACTTTCTTTCTCAACAACTGTTTGTTCTATACTTTTTCTTATTCACCACATTGTCTTTGGTTTGCTATTTCTTAAACATACATTTTATAAGAATTTGTTTCAAGCGCAATTAATTTACAGTAATACTTGATCAAGTGACAAATCTAGTCAGTAATACTTATACATACCAAGAAAAAATAAAGGTTATTTATTTATATTTTCTGGCTAGATTTTGTCATATTAATAACTGTTATCGTAAATTAATTAAGTTTGAAAAGAAGTTTTAAAAATTGTACTTTTTAAGACTGAAACAATTACAAGATGTCGTTTGCTACTTCTTCTTCACAGGAACTAACTTATGTTCATCTATACATACTAGCAGCGCGCCATCGCTAAAGTACCTTTAAAACAGCTTTTATTTTTAAATGTTTGAAGTAAAACTTAATGTTTTATGAAAGACAAAACTTGGGGCTTTGTCGCTGTAGTATTACTTTTTTTTCAAAATACTTATTTTTGTTTTTTTTTAATGTTTGAATTTTGTACATTTTATAGTATATTTAACACCACAATTTTAATAGAAATAAATACAAAATCAAAATTTTACTACAACTAATGACAAAGTCCCTTCTTATATCTACCAATTTAAATCAAAACATTACTAATAACTTGAAAATTTGAACCAATTTTATAGGTACTTTAAGACAATTCGACGCATTAAAATACTTACTTATAGTGCACGATGGAGCACTGCTAGTACGTATTCCTCTTAACAGCCCTACAACAAATATTTTCTATGTTTTGTAGAAACAGTACAGTTTATTCATACAATTAAACATCATAGTGCAATCATCTATACAATACAAAGATAATATAAAGTAGGTTCCTATTTAATTACGATAAAATTATCAAGGTGAGCCACATGTGTTTATAATGCAAAACCGTTTTCATAAAAAAAAACCAATTGATAAAGAAAGGAATGTGTAAGTTAAGAAAAAACCTAATGATGCCCTTCGTACAATTTGAATCATACATTTATTTGCGCTTATTAACAATATCGTTTATGAGATTTTGATTGATATAAACTTGATGACGTTGCAGTCAATACCACAAAGTTTAAATTGATATAAAACGATTTGAATCTGGTCATTAATCATGCACCTCGGTTACGTTTTGCTCAGTGAGGAATTTAAATGATTTTTAATTTTTTAAAAAAACAGACTTTATTTATCTATCCGTTACAATTTTAATTTCGAATTATGTTGATGATACAAACCGGAGTTGGCGGAACTTTTTTTTCTCGTGTTGTCATTGTCGGTGCTTGTAATAATGATTATCGTTTTTTTTTGTTAATCAAATAGAACCACAGGTTACAAGTAACCCGGAGATGCCGCTTTGAACGAAATGAGCGATCACTTTTATGTATCAACACTTAACTATTTATCTTTGTTGTTGGTAATTATGTTATATCTACTCCCGATTTCTTATCAGTTTAACTTTTATTGTTTTCTTTTAAATTTCTTTCGAATTTATTTATTTATTGCATATATTCATATTAATACCAACAGAAATTGTAATTCAAATTAATCTTATGTCAAATTGAAATTTTAGAAGATTTTTCTTAAATTAGCAGTAACTACATTTATATGTAAGTGGTAGAAACTAATACATTTGGCGTTTTTTAACTTGGTTTTAATCTCTTTTTTCTCTGTTAATTTATATTCTTGTTGTTTCTTTGTTGCAAATTAAATTTTCAATAATTTTAGTCTATATTCTATCACCGAAATGACTTCATTTGGTGTTGGAATAAGTCTTTCATGTGCTAAAATAGATTAGTAATATTTAGTGTATTGATATCATACTTTGCAGAAGACTTTATATAAGTATTTTATAAATCTAGCCAATCACCAAATCTCTAGAAGGAAAAGTCAAAACTTTGCAGAAAACATTTTACGCACTCATACTTATATAGGTGCCATCTGCCACTTAGCTTGTGATATACTATTTTGATCAATGCTGGCACGGTATCTTTGTAATTATTTACGGTCCAAAAAAGTTTTTGAAAACGTGTATTTTATAACACAACTTCTGTAATGCTTCTAAAATCCAAATATTCTAGACTATCTCTAAATAATCTGCTGATATTTTCTAATTCGCTTCTTTCCTATTTCATCTCTTCTTCTGAAAAATCCGTGCGCAAACTTTTTGGGCACGTCAGGTAATTTCTGAACCATTTCTTTTCGACCGATACTAACTAACTAGTGAGTGCCTGAAATTTGATTTCCATAACAATTTGAAGCTGCTTTCATGTGTCAGACAGCTATAACTCTAAAAAATCATTTTCAGATAGCAACACGTAAAACAGATGTCGTTTCTTAGAAAATCTCTTGAGTTACCGTAAGTCAAGATTTAAATATACTTTACATAGCTTGTTGTTTATTGCTAATTAAGTACATGCTACCCAAAAGTTGGAACCAATAATTAATACAAAATCTGAAAACATGTGTAATAGTATTTTGTGTCATATGGAAATATGGATCTTGAATCTTTTGCTGCATCAATGCAACATCTATGGATGAAGCTTTTTTCTCTGTGCCCATATTTGAAACTTCTTCTCTATTTTTTTATTTCAAATCAAATCAAATCAAATTAAATTATTTGTCTTTTAAAATAACAAAGTGATTCGGTTCTTTCACAAACTTTTTAAACTTAAAACTAAACGACGAAATTTAACAATAATTTTCGTTTTATACATATTTGATTCCATCCATTATTAAATCGTTGTATTTGTCGTTATATCTTCCTTGTCTAATCTTCGTTCTTCTCTCCTGTACCTGGTTATGTTTGTCTTTTTTACTATCTCTTCTTTCATCTTTCTTCCTTCACCTCTTAGCTTTTTTTTTTTTTTTTCTTGCGTATCCTCCTCTTTGATAATATGCTTTCCTATCTTCTTTACCTTATTTCACTTTTTGTTCCTCTATCTCTTTCTAACATATGTACAGCATTTTATTCTCTTTTCTGTTTTCCATCTTTTCCTTCAGTTTCAATGCTCTATTTCCTGTTTGAATTATTAGGTATCCTGGTCTTTTATTATCTAATCCTAAGTCCACCTCTTTGAATAACTAATTCCTGTTTCCTCTTCAACCTCCCATCCCTCTCTTCTCTAAGCTTTCAGTATTTTTCTTTTCCTCTCCTCCATCACTTTCCTCCTCTCCAACACTTCCCTCATCCATTGTTTTCCTTCCCTTTCTCTCCTAGTAGTAACTTCCATTCCTTTTCCTCGTGTCTTGTTTCCCTGCATCCCTCTTTCATATGTATTATATTTTTCCATTCATCCCACACAACCTGCATAATCTCTCCTCATCACTCATCCAATATTTATTTTCATTTTCTTCATTACCCATTCTGAACCTTGCAATCATTCTTATTTCATTCATTCCTTTTCCTTCTGTTATGTACTTTGGGTGTCTTGTCTGTCATTATTTTTATGTATTTCTCGTTATATTTTCCTTCCTTTATTTTTGCTTTGCTTCTGAGTATCTTTATCTCTTGCAATTATTTCCTCTTCCATCTTTCTCCCTCCCCTCTTTTAATCTCTTTATCTCTTCTCTCGTATCCTACTCTTTCATAGTATTTTCTTCTTTCTTCTTCCCCATATTTTACCTTCTGTGCCTCGATCTCTTTCCAACATTCATATAGTATTTCATTTTCCTTCCTACTTCCCATTTTTACTTCATACCTTGCTGCAATTCTTCCTGCTCGTATCCTTATTTTTTCTATTTCTAGCTCTTCTTCCACTATATACCCCCGTTGTCTCCTTATCATCCAGCTCTTGCCATTCCTCCAACCCCAAATCTCCGCTCCATACAGTACCACACTTCTTACCAACTTTTCAAACATCCATCTCCTTTTCTTATATCTTTACCAAATATCCTTTCCCTAACCCCCATACTTGTCCTACTATTCTATTTCCTTTCATTTTCATCTCTTTATATGGTCTCCATCTTTGTTATCGTATCTGATGTTGTAACCTAAGTATCTATACTTGTCTACTCTCTCTACCTCCTCCTCCCCCACCACCATTTCACTTCCTTTCTTCTTCCTTTTCTTTTTAAATTCCATAATTTTTTTTTACCGACATTTGCTGCTAGTTTTTTTCCAGGTATTTCTTCATAAATTTAACTACTCCTCTCATCTCTTCTTCATTTCTCGCTATTGCCACAATGTCATCCGCGTATGCTAAAACCATATCTTTTTCCTTCCTACTACTATTCCTCCTACTTGATTTTTTCCATTTCCTCCTCAAGATCACTAATGTATATCGAGAATAAGATTGAGCTTAGCGGACATCCCTGTTTTAGTCCTTTTTCCGTCCTAAATTCTCTACCTAGCTTCCTCCCTACCTTCGTTCTACACCTTGTTTCTTCGTATATTTCTCTATTGCATTTTTTATATCTCTGTTTATTCCTACCTCCTCCATCCTTTTCCATAATCCCCTCTTTCCACATTATCAAATGCCGCTTTAATGTCTAGAAATATTGCGTACATCTTTCCTCCTTTCTTTGCTAACTCTTTATTGATTATGTGCTTTAATATGTATATATTTGTCTATCGTTTCTCTTCCTTTCCTAAATCCTGCTTGCCAATCCGGTATTATATTCTTTTTTCTATTTCTTTTCCAATTTTTTTCTAACTATTTCCGCATATATCTCACTATACTCACTCCTCTATAGTTGTTTGCTTTCTTCCTATCTCCCCTTGTAAATTGGGAATATTATTGCCTCTCTCCATTTTCTGGAAACCCTTCTCCTTTCCATATTCTCTCGAATACTTCTCTTACTTTTCTCTCCATTCCTTCTCCGATGTACCTCCATTGTTCTCCTTGTATTCCATCCGTCCCTTCTGCTTTTCCTTTTTTACTTTATTTATTGCTCTCTCCATTTCTTCTTTCCTATTCCACCCTCTCTGTGTCTTATCCTTTTTTTCCCTACTTCTTCATTTCTTGCTTTTTTCACTCTGTCCTACTAACTTTTACAGTGTTCTTCCCATTTTTCCTCATCTATATTTCCTCCTTTTTCCTCTTTTTATTAATGAATTCCCATACCTGTCCGTCATTTTTGATTTCTCTAATCTTTATCTCGTTTTGTTTTTTATTTTTAATTACCATCACAATTTCATCCAACCACAATTCAGAACAACTGTCGCGCTTTTAATTTCGCTGTTTTAACACTGGGACGTTTCAACCCTTCCCGTTTCAGTAGGGAAGCTAAGAAGTTTATTCAAAATTAAATATATTGTATAATACAAATGAATTTGGAAACTGTAATTAAAAGTTGGATAATTTTGTTTATGAATTCATGAGTGTATGATAATGTTATGCCGGTATCCCAAAATGTTTATACATTAACACCATCTCCCTTGGTAAATATACAGGGTATCTTCTGCCAAACGAAAACTACAGGTACTAAAGGATATTTTATGTCGTTATACCCTCAAATTACCTTAATCCGTTTGAAGCCCTTTGAAGAAGACATGAGTTTTCTTTAAATAATTCAAAAATACTGTTAAAATTAGACGGTGTTTAGAGGAATTAAATGAATATTGGTAGTCATGTAGAACATCTCTTCTAAAATTAATTATCTTATTTATATTGTTAATTATCTTTATTTTTGTTTTTTATTTTAATGTTAATTGTCGTTTTATACCCTCACGAAATTATATTATTTTAAAATTTCCAAAATAATGTAAACAGCTTAATACTTACAACTTTTATTATCAGTACTTGTAGATTTTGTTGATTTTTCAATGCCTAGTTGATATTACATATACAATTTTATCATACAACATGATGTAATGTTAGAAACGCAAAAATTTAAATTTATTTTTCTTGAAAACTGTTCATGACATCGATTTCGAGAAAGAGGACATTTTTTATAAAATTATCTTGAATTTCTCAAACTTGGTTTCAGATAAAAAAGTAAAAATAAAGCATTTTTCAATAAAAAAATACCTGTTGGTCGCCCCTATTAATACGTTTGTGTTGGTTGCAAAAAAAATTAATTGCAGCGAATGACTGGTTTGTAATCGTTTATTGATTATACGAAGTTTAAAATTTTTAAGTAACGCCATTTTTTAATGATTTAAAGAAAATTCATGTAACGATGTCTTCTTCAAAGGAAAGCGTTTTGGCAGATGAGTTTTTGGACACCCTGTATAAGGTGTTTCAAAAGAAAGCCAAATTTTGACTTTTTATTTCAATTCAAAATATTGATCAGAAACAATAAAAAAATTGACGTTTTCCTTTAAAATGTTATTATTTTACTTAGGTTTTCTATGACGCGGAACCTTTTTACCTTTAGCCTATGAAAGTGACTTTTGTGCCATAAATTTTCATTTCAATCGATGTAGAAACTGACGCCGAATTCAAATGTCGGAAAAAACTAATAATAAAAAAAACTCCCATGATACGGACTTTACTGGTCACTCTGTATGTGGGATCTAGGAGATTGTATGTTATTCTTTGTTCATAACCTCATTTATTGTGGTTGTGACGCGTTAATTGGGCGTAGAATGGTGGTTCGTCTCTCCTTGGACCAGTGTTAGGAAGGTGCCAACTACTTACAATCGTAAGACAACTGCAAGCGGCCGAAGGGGATCCTAGACAGCAAATGATCTGCAGTCGCCAAGAAAAGCAGTTACCTTGGGCAACGAAGAAGCAAAGAGTATTGTGATTAAATAATTTTTATGTTTACCGTTGCATACAGAATTTCATGTAAAATCTAAAAATGTCAGTCAACTAGTATGGTGCCATTTGAAAATCAGAAGTTGATATCAATTACTCGTAACCTTGGAGCATCGTATCAAAATTTTATAAAGAATAAAAAATTTCCGGAAGTATGTTATACATACTTCCACAAAGTTTCATACCGCTAATCCTCGCGGTTTTCAAGATATAAGCAGGTTTCCATACTTTTGGATAACCCTGTATATTGGTATTTGTAAATACAGGTCAGACACAATCAAAATACATTTAAAAGGTAATACATATAGCTAAAAAAAGTTAGCATAATAAACAGTTACAAAAAAATATATAATAGTAATAGGCCATAGTTTAATATAAAATGAAAACATATTCATAAAATTCTTTAATATTATAAAAAATATTTTCTGTTAAGAATATTTTTTAAATTTTTTTAAATTATTGTGTGATTTATTATCACGTAGGTACTTGCGAAGTTATAAAAACAGCTGCTTGCACAATCTGGAGATTTTTTTTATTTTGAAAAGTGATACTTTTTGAAATATTTGAGTTCCGACTGACGGGTTGGACATTTATGAATATCGAAATGTTTTTTAAAGGTATGAAGATTAAAATGTATGTATGTTAGTATTTTAAAAATTTAATACCAGTTAATGTAAGCAGTTTTTCCCTTTTGAATATTTCTCGACATGATTATCGAAAATTAAGACTAAATATTATTCGTATTATTCTTTTTGAAGAATAAAAACTCTATTTATTTCCACGGATTGACCCCAAACTATAACATTGTAATTCATTATTGAGTATGCCATGCTGTAGTATACAATTAATAGCGCGTTTGTTGACATAATTTTTTTAAGATTAAGTAAAATATAACATACCTTGGGTAATTTTGTATAAACAAAATTGATGTGATCGTGCCATGATAGTTTACTGTCAATGATAGCTCCTAAGAAATTGATAGACTCTGATATTACAATTTTATCAGCTTTCAAAAGGTCGTTTTACTTGATTCTGAAGCACTAAAGTTAATAATTTTTGTTTTTGTTTTATTATTTGTTAATCTGTTCTTTGAACACCATATTTCAAAATCAGCAATATTGTATTTAGTAATTTTCTCTCTAGGTTATTTTTACATTTTGATTTTAATAGAAGAAGAAGCATTATCAAACATTGCAAACGCACGCTTATAAACGTTCTCGTATCCAATGGAAACTAATAAATAATTTAATTTCTATAATACATCCTAATTAATATTATATTATCATAATAGTGCAAGTTTAGTTATTAAGTGAATTTTGGAACATTTACAATTATAGTGTATTGCAATCTAATCGTTATTGTGGGTTTGTTGAATATTTGCCGATATGCATGTTCTGAAGGTCAGTTATTTTTGATATTCCTTATGTTATTGTTGCTTTATCGTAGAAGCAAAGCATAATCTACCATGCCACCGTCTTGTGTTGTTTGTGATGAACATTTTTCATCTAAATCACCAGGCTTGTCATGTAGTGGCTCCTGCAAAACTCTTATCACTTCTTATGTGTGAATTTACCGATTGATTTGTCACCAATTCTTAAATTAAATTGTGGTTTGACATGGAAATGTAAAGAATGCAGCAATATCTCTACTACCGTTACATCTCTCCATTCTGACCTAATGGATTTATTAAACAAAAAATGTCTGATCTAACAACTGAAATTAGTAACAGAATAGAGGAACTTAAAAACAATGTTATTAAGAGCATGGCTGATAAAGTGGTTGATAATATAACGAACCTTGCGCCTCTCCATCCGGTACCACACGTTCCTACTTATGCTGAAAAACTGCTTCTTGTACGAAAATCAATGTTATTGTTCAACCAAAAATCAAACTCAAAGCCAATCTGCTACTAAACAAGATGTTCTTAAGAAGATTGATCCGGTGGCATCTGATATTTGTATCAAAAATGTTAAATCAATTAACAAAGGTGGCATTATGCTCAATCTGTTAGACAAAGAGAATGCAGAAAAATTTAAAACAGTTGCTGAGGAAAGTCTTAAAAACTATGACATAAAAATTACCAGGCCATTTATGCCACGAGTTAAAATTGTTGGCTTTTCACAAGAAATGGATGATTTCCAATTATGTCGATATTTATTTAAACAAAACCCTAACTTAATAATTAACGAGTCCTCCTGCAAATTATTGAAACATGGCGCAACAAGAAAAAAGGCAGATATCTTTCAGGCTGTCTTCCAAGTAGATATTCTTACTTATCATAAGTTAATGGATGCTGGTCGTGTCTTAATTGGTCTCGATTCATGCAAAGTGTATGATGCCATCGAGGTACTAAGGTGCTTTAAGTGCAATGGTTATCATCATTCGTCTAAAAATTGTAAAATACCATCAGATGTCCTTTATGCGCTAAAGAACATGCACTCAAAGATTGCACCTCTAAAGAATTGTGCTGTACCAACTGCTCTAACATCAACTTAAGAACGAACCAAAGTATTCCGGCGAATCATGCTGCCTGGGATCACTCCAACTGCCATGCTTACAAAGAAAACGTAACAAAATTAAAACATGACATTTTATCTCTTTCTTTATAACAATCACAGTTATCTTGTCGTAATGTACGCAATACGAATTTGGTTAGTAATTCTTTCTCAATTAATAATAATCTGTTGTCTTATCAATACAAATCTATAGAAATATACTATCAAAACGTTAGAGGATTAAAAACTAAAGTATATCAAGTGATGAATGGTGCTTGCTCTACAACGTACTCTCTTATCTGTTTTACAGAAACCTGGTTGAATGATTATGTGTCCGATGCCGAACTATTTCCTTCGAATTACTCTGTATTTAGAAAAGACAGAAATTTCGATACATGTGGTGTTAATAGAGGCGGTGGCGTCTTATTAGCAGTAAATAATAGTAACCTGCAAAACAATGGGTCACAGATGCTCAATCTGTCTCTGTTACATCAATGTGTCCCGTCGATTGATATTATAGGTGTCAAACTTTTGTTAAACTGTCTAACAATCAGTATATTTGTTGTTTACATACCGCCAGCGCTACCTGCAACTTCTTTGGAATCATTTTTAGAATTGTTTAGTGCTCTTGACTCTGTTATCGACAACAAAATTATTATTTTAGGTGATTTTAACATACCTCTTTATAGCGAGCAATCTTCAGATAATTCATCCACCGTGCTTAAAAACTATTGCACTTTTTAGATCTCAGCCAATATAATAATGAAGTCAATTCGATGAATAGAACATTAGACCTAGTTTTTTCTAATTTTGATTGTCAAGTTGCTAAAGACTCTCTTGCAATTATTAGCGAGGATAAATATCACCCTGCACTTTGTGTCACTGTTGAAGGTCCAAAATCTCCTCAAGATTTACCATTACTGAGAATAAAAACGTATAATTTTAAAAGAACCGATTATGCTGTTCTATATGCTGCTTTATTTAGCATTGATTGGTCTTTTGTAGAAAATTATTTAGACGTGGATCATGCTTGTTCACAATTTTATGGTAAGCTTTACGAAGTACTTGACACTCACGTTCCACTATTATGTTCAAATAAACGTAGACAGCACTTTCCTCCGTGGTTTACGAAACACATAATTCAATTAATAAATAAGAAAAATAGAGTTCATGCCAAATACAAAAAATGCGGCTCGTACTTTTACTATGCACAATTTAAAGAACTACGGGCTGTCGTTAAGCATAAAATATCTACTGCTTTTCAAATGTATATTAACAATGTTCAAAATGATATATCTTCTGAGCCTAAGAATTTTGGTCCTTTATTAATTCTAGAAAACGACTATCTAGAATTCCTGGGTGTATGTATACATCAGATAATAAAAACTTTCCAATGCCGATAGCATAGTACATGCTTTTAAGGATTATTTTTCCAGTACTTATCTACCAGCTGATTTGGTCAGACCTATTCATTCTTTGACTTACAACAACTTACCAATTATAAATTGTGACACAATCACTGAAAGTGACATTACGACTGCCATAAAAAAATTAAAAAAAAACAAACGTACTGCTGGAGTCGATTTAATTCCTGCTTTTTTAATTCGAGACTGCTTTCCTATCTTTATAAAACCATTACATTTCTTGTTTAGCTTAATATTAAAAACTAGTAAATTCCCGAATATCTGGAAACAGACGCGTGTTTCACCTATACTTAAAAGTGGAGACCCCGCATTTATTAACAATTACCGGCCAATATCTATACTGTGCAATTTTGGTAAGATATTCGAAATGATTATATACGAAAAATCTACTACAGTATTCTCCCGTTGATTTCTGACTATCAGCATGGTTTCGTATCTCAAAGATCAACAACAACTAATTTAACCTGCATCACACAGTACATTTCTGAAATCTTAGATAAGAAAGGGCAGGTTGATGTAATTTATACAGATATATCTAAAGCGTTTGACCAGATCGATTTTCATTTATTGTTAGGAAAACTAGAAAGTGTTGGATTTTCTGATTCTTTACTCCTGTTATTTACATCGTACCTACACAATCGAGAGCTACGCGTTGAGCATAAAGGTGCTGTATCAACTTCATTTATTTCTACTTCTGAGTCCCACAAGGGTCCAACTTAGGACCCTTACTATTTTTAATTTTTATTAATGATCTGCCATTAGCTCTAAAATGTCAAAAATTATTGTTCGCTGACGATCTAAAGATTTTTAGCCAGATAAATGACGTCAATGACTGCTTGCAACTGCAACATGATTTAGACATGATAAGTACATGGTGTATGAGTAATAAGTTACATCTGAATGTAGGTAAATGCTCCGTTCTAACCTACACAAGAACGCATAATCCGCTGCTCTATAACTATTCTATAGATAACTTGACTTTAAATCGTGTGTTCAGTATTAAAGACCTTGGTATTCATTTTGACAGCAAATTACTATTTATAGATCACCTTAACCGTATATTCCTAAGAGCTAACAGAACCCTCGGCTTTATTCATAGGAACTGCAGAGAGTTTACAAACATTCACTGTGTAAAAGTGTTATTTTATGCGTTTGTATTGCCTATAGTTGAATACGGATCACTAATTTGGTATCCTACTTATAAAATTCATATCAATAGTCTAGAGTCACTACAAAAAGGTTCTTAAAATATCTTGTTTATATTTCATCGGGATCATATCCAAGGCACGATTTTCAATACTCTGCGGCTCTCGCTAATTTTAACATGGTTTCTTTAAATACTGAAGAACTCTACTGAGTGTTAGGTTTCTTTTTAACCTAATGCGAAATAAAATTAACTGCCCACAATTATTAGAGAAAATAAACATTAACGTACCGCGATATAATATTCGAAATTCTTTCTTTTTTATACAATCCCTTCGAGAACTAATGTTTTGGTGAGCAGCCCTATTAATATCATATGCAGTAATTTTAACGTGTTATGTGGCAATTGTGACATTACGACAGATAATTTATCATTTATTTTAGATACTGTAAAAAACAATGTGTGAATTCATAATTACCTATTAGAAATGTATCTTATGTTCTCTTTTAATTTATTTATATTATTATACTTATTTTTCTAGTTTGGGTAACTACCCGTTTGAAATAAATGCTTATTATTATTATTATTAGAGTAATCTGCATTATATACACGTTTCCTTCAGGAATATGTTTAGGTAAATCGTTTATAAAAATAAAAATAATAACGGTCCTAAATTAGATCCTTGTCCTACGCCAATACTAATTTCTTTTTCATCAGAAGCTATATTGTTTAAGGTTACTTTTACTATTCGATTAGTTAGTAAGATTTAACAAAATTGTTTGCTACTCTCGTATACCTAACACTTCTATTTTTCCTAATAGGATTTTAATGTCAACACTGTCAAATGCACTAGCTAAATCAAATTGTAATGCAACTACAAAATAACCATTATCTAATGCATCGAAAACGTACTGAATAAAGAACGTAGTTGCGGTTTCAGTAGATCTGTTTTGCCTAAATTTTTCATATACTAAACAAAGAATTTCCGTTAATTGACAATAAAATTTATTTACATCACCTTTTGGAGATCTGTATAGGCACAGAATACAAATTTCACAAAAAGAAATTGCACATATTTCCAGAACCATTTCACTGCTATAATTTTCGACCACCTTAATTTACTTACAAATTATTATATACTGTTTATTCACGAATATAGCTACTTCTCCACACTTATGATTAAACGTGCAAAATTTTGATAACACGGTGAAGTTTTTTTATAGCAGTTATTTGAAGTTGATCATCGTTCATTCAATGTTTACTTATACACACTACTTGGTTATTTTGCGTATTTACCATTTCTTCAAAAAGTTCTAATTTGTTTTATAATCCCTGTATATTTATGTGGAAAACTTGCAGGGATTAATTTCTGTTTTGGTATCTCCTGAATTGAGGTCTTTGATAACGTTGGTATTTTGAGAATTGATAATTCTTGTTTCTTGGTTGTCCTCGAAAAAATTTAAAGGTTTAAACAATTTCAATTTTTTTGAGAATCTAAGAATAGTTGTTTAACGAAAAACGAGTGAAACATAATTTTGTATATCCAGGAGATTATCTTTAACGTATTTGCTGCTTAAAATTACCTAACACGATAATATTATTTGAATAAAAAATGCAATTAGTTTAAAATTCGCGCCCCCATCCCATAACCGCAAATACATAACCTGAATTTATTTATTTATTAAATATGATGGTAGAATCAGTTTTTTCAGGTTTCCCAAAGGTGATTTAACCAGGCGAGTTAAGTTACATGAAGAATTTTAAGTAAATTACAAACATTTTGTTGTAGGTGTTTTGAATGGTTAACAGAATCTGGAAGGTCCGATCTGTTGCATAAAAATGTCGACTCTAAAAACTTAACGAGTATGTGGCGAACACTTGCCATTCCTAAATGAATTACAAGTGTCAATTTCTGAAACCCAATATTCAAATGATGCAAGGTATATTGGCGAAGCAATAAATTCCCGTGAACATCTCTAGCTATACCAAAACTACTCAAGCTTGCAGCTCAAATACTCTTATGTAAAGAAAATTACGGAGGAACATTCTTAAATTGCAACGTGAAAAGAAAGCACTTCAATTGAAGTTAACAGCTCACAACGATTACTTCCCGAAAGCAGAGCACAAATTGTGACACCCCAAGTGGACTTAAAAAATAAACCACTAAGAAGCAGGAAATATACAGAGGAATACAAACAATTTTCACTAAAATTATATTTTACGAGCCCCAAAATGTTAATTTTAAAGTAGTTTTTAAATTTTTGCCAGCTCAAACTGCTACGTGATCATGGTTAGAGTTATATATAAAAAGTTAAACAACCCTTGTGTTACATCTTTACAAATACGATATGCAAAGATGACAAATTGAAGTCGATAGTATTAAACTGCATAGAAAAGTTACAACTACAATGCGGTGCCAATGTTAGGGCAGTAGTAAAATTTTCGAAACCTAATTAAAAGAATAGATGTTCACCGGAAAAACATACCTTCTCGTAAACGATAAGAAAATCTATTATTTCTTCGATGTCTCCTATTTATTGAAGTCGGTGCAAAATAACTTGATTAAATACGATATAATCTTTAATAACAAAAAGCATCTTGGAAAGACATTAAAAATTTCTACATGTCAGACAAATCTAAACCGCTGCGATTGGCTCTTAAATCAACTAATTTACATATTACTCCAAATGATTTTCAAAAATGAAGGTGGAATATACCACACAAGTGTTTAGTGAATCAGTTGCAGTTGGTTTATCAACGTATGTAGTTTTTAATGCTTTTTGATTTATTTGCATTCCTGTGTTACTTGATTTTTACAAGAAAAATGTTTATTTTTTATTTTTGGCTTAAATTTGGCTAGTAGTGGAAAAAATAATATATACACCATGGTTGTAAAGTCCATTATTGCCTGGTGCTAAGGCAATAATGACAGACAACCTTGGTGTATAATATACTATTTGAGCATTATTTATATTATGGATATGACGTAATCATAATCGCCATAGTTTTTCTTTTAACAGAACTCGTAAGTTATCTTCTATAGAGTGTGCTTTAAAATTTCCAATGTAAAACCACTTCATTTTATTATGATCAAAAAACATTATCAATTAAATCATTCGAGTTTCCGTTTATAAGTCTGTATACTATTGGCGCGGAGTAGTAAATCATAATTGCTTGAAATAATTCTTTATTTTCTTGTGAAAGCGGTACTTCTACGGTTAAGTAAAAACCAATAAATTCTAACCAAAATACGATCATTGTGCCGCTCTTGCAGCATATCGACCCATCTAGGGTCTGAGAACAATAGTTTAATCTCTGTAAACACATTGCCATCAGTCCAGGTACTGACGAAACGAGAATCATAGTCGTAGATGTGGGTATTATACCAAGATACAAAAATAATGGTATATAATACGTAAGAAGTAAAATTTGTAATGTGATCTACTATACAAATAAAGTAAATAACATATAAACACATAATAATTCATATCAAGGTAGATTTTACTATTAAAATATATTTACCTACTAAAAATATGATTTTCCAAACATATCAGGTACCTACGCCACTGCAATACGGGAGATTCGATAATTCTGACAGGTTTATTACTCCGCGCCAATAGTATACAGACTATAGTTTGATTTCATTTATCCTATTTGCGTTAGGTTTTGACTTGTCTACCTATACTGGCTGGTTTTTAATTACATTAACTTGATTTTCGTTTCGATTATCAATACTAGAGTATTCAATAATCGAACAATTGTTTAAGATTGTCGATAAATCGTATTTACGTTTATTTAGATTAAAATTTGAATCGCAGTGTTTAGTTCTTTTATGATATCACGAAGTTGTACAGGATGTTTCTGAAAGGTTTGTACATGGCTTTACCAGAGGTTCTCTGGCTCAAGATAAAGGGTACCAGAGGGCGTCAAACTTTCCAAAAAATATTGTATATTGGGAATAACTCGAATGGTTGGACGGATTTTGTTCCGCTGTATGCTGGTTGTCTGCTTTTGAATACGTTTTCTGTGTAATGTGGACAAATTTCGATGCCAGAAAAGCCGCTTTCATACGGGCACTGTCTAATAAATGATAATATTATAACAACCGTTAACGATACAAAACCAAAATAATTCTGACAAACAAAACGAACAATTTGAAAACTTTTTTCTCTCTTGTTAAATTGCGCTAATCTTATTAGTTTGATCAGAAAAAAATTAAAATCATATCCCTGTAAAGCGCATCCATACGCTTAGAAATTCAAGTAGACTGCTAGTAGGCTATGCTATCAAATATATCATTTGTGACATTCATTTCCGGATCTTCCAAGATTACTCACGTTTCTAGTTTGCGATTAACTACTGGAAAAATAGGCTACACATTTGCCGAACAGACTGATATGCTGTTAGTGTTAGGCTTTTGCAGTGGCAATTGTCGGGAGAGCGTGAGGGTTTACGCAGAAAGGTTCCCAAATCGCATTGACATGATCGCATAGCCTACTAGCAGTCTACTTAAATTTCTAAGCGTATGGATGCACCTTGCATAAATACGATTTTAATTTTTTTCTGATCGAACTATTAACATTAGCGAAATTTAACAAGAGAAAAAAAGTTTTCAAATTGTTCATTTTATTTATCAGAATTATTTTGGTTTCGTATCGGTGACGGTTGTTAAAATATTATCATTTATTTGACATGCCCGTATGAAAGCGACTTTTCCTGGCATCAGAAATGTGTCCTCATTATATAGAAAAACGTCTTCGGACGCAGGCAACCAGCATACGAAAGAGGAAGAAAATCCGTCAAACCGTTCTCGAGTTGTTCCCAATACACAATATTTTTTGGAAATTTTGACGCCCTCTGGCGCCCTTATGGTACACTTACAGTTATAGGTAAATTTGTCTCAAACGGTCTATTTTGAGGTAGAGAACCTCTGGTAAAGCCATGTACACACCTTTCAGAAACACCCTGTATATTATCTTTTATATTATTACGTGTTTTATTAAAATAGGTAATTTACTCGCAAAAGCCGCAAGTATAATAACTTAAAATTTATCGGCCGTCGTTCGTAATCCATCCTCTTCAACCTTGGGCTGGCGGTGCGAATTGTCCTCATTGAATTAGATCTACCCGGAAAAACTCGAAAAACGTGCAGCGCCCGAATAAACGCGAACGTCCGAAACAATAATCAACTTTGGGTCATGAGCCGGATCCCGCAGTTTACGTTCATTTACTACGCTCGATTTTTGATTCGATTTTCGCGTGTTTTAAATCAATTTAAGAATTTATATTGATATGTTTTACTGTTGTTGTGTTGTTTTGTAAAAATACTATTTTTGATTCGCGTGTGCATGCGCTATAATAGAAAATGTCGGTAGTGCAGAAAATTAAACAACTAAAAAGTGCTAACTTAATTTTACCAAATTAGTTGAGTTCAAGGCAAATGGTCGTCCTTTGCCAGAACTAAGTTTACGATAAACTAGCAAAGACAAATAAAGATGTTCATCGAAATTTATGTATTACTGTATATGTGGTTGTGAAGTATCAAATGTATTTTACTGTTTTGTTTGTTTATTATTTTCTAAAGACTCGTGAGACTCGCTATAGTCTAAATCCGGTGTCAGAGATTTAAAACATTTAAAAGAGGAAATAAAAACATGTTTCGTCTGCAGAACACATGAAATGCTCGGTAAATTTTGCAACCGTAGGAAATGTTGATATTCGTACACAGCTAGACAATGCTTACAGAAAATCCCTTAGAGATTTTAATGAGAATGTTTCGAAAAATCGCTATATTTTGAACAAAATTGTAGATTGTATAAAATTTTGTGGTGCATTTGAGTTATTTATATTTTTTTAAGTATGCCTATTTTTTAAATTCATTTTTGACCTCCCAGTATGATTGACCACGAGCCGCCACTGCAACTATTCAGTAAATACTTCTTACCATGTGCTTCTTTTTCTTCAGAGCTCGATGGTTTACGTATTTTATCACTTGTTACTATTAAATTTACGAGTGAATTTTTCTTGTAGCAATTAATACTTCCGTTAAGATCGACAAACATACCACAGATTTTCATTACACAATTTGCATGATAGTCATTTTCGCAAATTACACATGTTACCTACATATTTCTTGATTGTAACACTGCAGTATTTATAGGCAATTTCTTCAGGCTCATTGTTCTTTGCGGCCATGCTTTTCAACGGTATATATACTAAAGAAGCATTATGCCAAATATGCGGAAGCAGCATCAGTAAGAAAAAGAAGTAAAGTTCTTGCTATCCTACTCTCCCATACTAGGCCGAATGGTTGGACCAATACAATAGTCAGAAGAACTTTTTTTTCTATTAAATATTATTATATTACAAAATTGGTTTTTAGATTGTTGTTCAAAAATGTTTTTTTACGTTATAGTCAGTTTTCGAAGAATCTTTTTAAATAAACAATTTATTTTTAGTTTTTCAATAAATAGTCCCTATGTCTAAAGACATAAAGAAATCACTTGGAAGACCACTAGATGAAAAATGTGACTTAGCTAAATATTAATGCACTTTTAACAGATAACTGGACGGTAGTACAGTAGAAATTCTAAATGCCATGGTCGAATCGTGCTTTCAGTTTCAATGGCGACACGTGAAGCAATCCCAAAAAATCGGAAATTTTGATTAAACGATAATTTAGCATAACAACCTAATTTTTTTAAAAAGCATTACAAATCTACAAGAAAATGTAATTGTTATTATACCAAATTAACCCTCCCACACCAGTAATGGTAAATTTTAACCTCAGAAAAACAAAAAGAAAAAGCGCACGTTTGAACCAATTTGCATGCTGATCAGGTTTCGTTGACGCAACGCAATTAATATATAAGAAGATTAAGTGATGCAAGTTGAGATATCAACGTTAAATATAAGCTCGCGTCCACCCATTCGATGTTTTTCTAATAAGTCGTTTGCAGATGATCAAATAATACAAACTTTTTATTAATTGCTCAATTTTGTCGGTCAAGCGAATGCTCCCTCCGCTTCTGTTCTGTGAAACTTAAACTATACTTACCAATCCTTCAATCGAAGAAAGTTAGGTAAAATTTGAGAAAAAAAAACAGAAATAATTCCTTAAAGTAATTAATTTTATTTATTAATAGGATTTGCTACCTTTATATTTACAAAAAAAATTGAGGTAGCGTAAATAACGTCAACATTTTGTATGTGCGTGTTTAAAATAAATTTTAAGAACGGACTACATGTAATTTCACAATACACTGATTTTTTTTGGTACTGAATATCGAACAATGCAAATACGACTGATTATAACATCAATTTTCAAATACAAAACATGATTGAATGAACGTGCACCATTTTGAATCGAATTTAAAATTATAATAAAAACTTGTTTGGCGGCCGAGGAAGACAATAATTTTTGCCTCGTTTTCCATCTTTCTCGGTGTCTTTGTTTAAATACACCAACTGTCGGGTTTCTTGTCTTTATTCTTTATTTTGAAAAAGGAAGACAATGCAAAAAACAAACTGCGCAAGTCATTGCTTTAACAAGTTATAAATATAAGAAAGTGCGTTTTTTTAATACGTGCTCCTTATTTATTAAGTCTATTTCTTATAGGAACAATGTAAACAGTAATTTAACAAAAATCAGTCGGAAAGTTTGATGTACGAAAAATTGGACCACATTTTTTTTTGTATTTGTGTGATTGTTTAATATCCGAATGATTTTTGTTCCTACACGTCTAATCTAAAATGGGCACCGCAATGAGCAAGAAAATTAAACGTAATATTTTTGCACTGTAAAAATAGGAATCGTGCCCTTAACCAACGCCATATTTACATTTTAAAATAAGTACATGATATTTCTTAAAAATAAATTATCTCCTCTACGAGTCTAACCGATTAAAATCTAAAAAAAAATTAAATTCACTGTATATAGTTTGATATTTAAATGATCTAATAAATAAATTTCAATCACATGTGCCTCTTAATTAAGTAAATAAATAGGAATATTTTATTGGCTCCACATTTTGTTTTGGATAAAATGTGTGTTTATTTATGTGTTTGTATGTGTAGTTAGATTTCTTACAATACTTTACAACTGCGACGACAACTTCATACCTTCAAAGGTCCAACAACACTTTATCACTTCTAACGAAGAGTATCAAGAACAATCGAGCGATGACGATGGACTTCCCGATGGAAGCATGAACGGCGGACTCTGCGGCGGCAAAGATTGTAAGCTGCTGGACATCGGACCTGGCCCGTGGGTGTAAAGCTCCATGTCGCTTAAACCGTCCGTGCTTGATTTTTCACCAGATTTACCTTCTTGTTTTAACATCATTCTTCTCCATTTAGCTCGGGCGTTTTGGAACCATACCTGAAACAAAAATTGTACGGTTAGAGAACAGTTGGTTTGGGAAAATTCTGTATTACTAAAGTATAAACGTAATGTTTTTGGAAAATGTTTCATCCTCACAGCCATGAAATTTAGTTTTAATGTTATACTGGGTTGGGCACTACCAACGAATTATTCTGTAGCACTAAAATGACAAATAATGTACGAAATCTAAAGGCATAGATACATGGAGATTATTTGAAAACACATTTAAAAAATATTTTTGATTGTACAGGGTGCTCCAGAAACACGTACTATATCAAAGTTGGGTTATTTTAAATGGAACATCCTGTATTTGTTTCTATTTTTGAATAGTAGGATAAAAATAGTGTTTGTTCTTTAACATGTCCCTCTACCAACTTACATCCGTTTTTGAGGTAATTCGACTTTTACCTGAAATAACTTGCTTAACTTAAATGGAACACCCTGTATTTCTGTAGCCTGTTGGAATCAAGAACTAGTTACCTTTCAATCGGTATTAGGGTTACCAAACCCCAACTCTGATAGTTTTCGAGATATTTTAAAATTTGCTAGTTTAACAATTTGCAATTTGCAACTCTGAGATATCAGTAAAATATCCATTTTTAATGTATAGACCAATCCAGCTTGAAATATTAACCTTAAAAAATTTTTTTTCGGTACAAAATAACAGAAATGTGCTTATGACTTATGCCGGGCTCTAACAGTCAGTCGAATCACGCCCACCTGTCACAAACAACAGCTATCACTTTTTTAAATAACTCGTAAACTATCAGAAGGGTTTGGTAACCCTAATACGAACTAAAAGGTAATTAGTTCCAGCTTTCAACAGGCTAAAGAAATATAGGGTATTTCATTTAAGCTAACCAAGTTATTTAAGTTTTAAGTAGTTAGTGTTATGCGGTAGTATTAAAAACATTTTGTACATCATAGCAGAATAGTAAATATTGCAAAAGAGATGTTGAAGGCTCTTAGTAAGGTGGTGTAAACCAAAATTGCTTGCTTTTATTTATCTTAAAGTTATTGCATTTTTTTGGAGGGTCTGCAAATCAGGTAAAATGGATTTATCTCAGAAACGGAAGTAAGTAGGTATAGAGACATATTACAGGACGTACATTATTTTTTATCGTACAAATCAAAAATAGAAAAAAATACAGGGTGATCCATTTAAAATTACCTAACTTTAATATGGTACGTGTTTCTAGAGTACCCTGTTCAATTCAAAATATTTTTAAAACATGGTTTCGAATAATCTTGACATATGTATGCCTTAACATTTTTAACATTATTTGTCGTTTTAATGCTATAGAATAATTCGTTGGTAGTGCCCCACCCTGTATGTATCTAATTTCAAAAAGCCTGGATAAAGCGCGCATTGGTTCAAGAAAAGCGTCGGAAAAATGAAAACGGGGTTTTTGATTTCACCCCTCCACGTCAAGGAATTCTTAAGAGGATATTTATCTCACAATAAACCAAGTTATTAGTTACTCTTAATAGTTGGAGATAATTGTTGAGTCACATGGTCGAATGTCATTATTAGATGCTTATTCAATGTATATTACGTCTGTAGTCGATGATTAATTTATGATCTTATCGATGACGTTCAAATGAAGTCGTTGCACTAGTTTAACACTAAACATTAACATTAAAAACTCTATACCACGATTGACAATTCTGTCAAAATTTTGAGTAAAACAGACTATTACCGAACTAAGTATACTAGAATAGCATTGTTAATGCCATATGAAGTTTACATAACTTTTTTTGAAATCTCGAATTTTGAAATCTCAAAAAACACTGGCATTTAATAAAGATTAAATTTATCAACAACAAGTGTTCAACAATAAACTTGGCTGAGCAGGCCGTGGAATTGATCTCATTCAATTATTTTTACAGTGTACACAAGTACAGTGCAAATAACGTGTAATGGGGTAATGTAAATATAAACAAAAAATTGACAGAAACATTGAATTCTAACTTAAATCAACTGTACTACTTTGTTTAAAAAATTACCAAATGTCAAAGTAAATTCCAAGACCTAACCTAGTTTTCGAGTCCGCACAGTGTTTTGAAAATGTTTATGACAATTATTGTTGAAATGCCTAAATTATTTATCTTGCTTCAGTTAAAATCAAGGAAACATTTAATAAACATTTCATGATATTAAGATTGTTGAAATTAAAGGTTGTCAGTCACATTGTTAAATTTGAGTTATAACATTTATCTCAATTTTGACATATTAAATGATATATTCCACAATCAAAATTAAGTTTCTACTTTTTCTAACAGGTAAAGTAAATTTAATCACGAATTATTGTGACTCGGATGAAATTAGCACACAAAAATAACCCGTTTCATAATTAGTTACATACCGAATATAATCTTTATATTATTTTAAAAACTAAAACAGAAGTAGTGCGTACTTTTACAAAACAAATATAACTAATTTCAAGGAAATGAAAGCAAGGAACACAGTATTTGCTTAAAAAGCGAGTAGATCAGTGACCCCCAAATAATATTTATTGAAATTTGAAAAATCTATACCTTTCTTAATTCCGACATTTAGTACTTAATAGACAATAATATAACAACATATTTTTGTTAAGTAGTTAAAATCTCAAGATTAAAACAGTATTTACATCTGAGATTGAGCATTTTCTGCAAATACCTTGGTGGTCTAGTTCATTAAAGCGTCGTGTTTTACTCGAAAACCCTGGGTTCAATTCCAACCTCCGTAATTGTTTTTTTTTGATTTTTTTTGTTAATAACTTTGTTAGCAATTAAATTTGTTATTATAATACAATCGCCATAAAATAAATTTAATACATTGAACTTTTAATCGCAAGACATTATTATTTTTAAAAAATAAAATAAATTACAAGGATTTAACTAAATTCAATACGGATACTTTCGGTTACTAAAACCGTCCTGATACTATCAACGATGAGTTGTATTAGTCTAATAAAATTAGTACTGGGTTTTATCCTTTAATTAATAAATTCCTTAATTAAAACTGGGAAGGTATTCCTATTCGACTTACAATATTGAGAGCATTAATTATTCAATCTAATAAAGTTAAACTTCGTGAATTGTTAAGATGTAGTTAAAAGATTCGGTTGTATAAGTGTGGTATCACACCACATCATCTCAAGAAGATACAACTTGCTGTTATAACATTATAACGTATGTAAAATGTATGTCTTGCGACATCTCGTGTAAACATTGAATAGTATAAACTAAGAAAAATGGTAACAGTGAACTGTAACGACATGTGTGCGTTTAAGTGCATACCGTTATCTAAGCGATAGCTTGAATGCTTGAAACACACGTTGCCGATAAAGCCAAGATAACTTGTACAGAAGTACACACGCAACAAAAGAACACCTGATGCAGCATTTCGCTCTTATTGTGAGCTCATCAGAGGTGTATACTTAAGTGCGGTATACGACTGTACAAGACGGCGGTTGGTCTTTTAAGCTCTCGTGGAGCAATGAACATACGTAAAATATGTGTCTTATTATAACGTATATTGCGCAGATGCTTTTCTGCTCTAACAGCGACACTCAAATCTTGATATCTAAATTGATTTAAAATAAAAATTGAACGGTTGGTTACTACAAATACTTAAACTAGAGTGATAGATGTAATAAAAGTTCAAAAAAGAAATTTATAATGAAGCAGAAAGAAAATCCTAACAACAAATAAAAATGGGAAATAGCTATTTGGGATTTTCTACAATTATAATTAAATTCTGGGAGAATCTCAAAATTTGTATCATAGCTCTTTGATAAGAAAAGTTATGCTTTTTTACGTAATATGTCAGTTTTTTTCAATGGGATTGAAAAAGTCAGAATTTTAAGAAATATAGAGCCATGTTGCCTAAAATTAAGAAAACTAAAATATAACAATTGAAAATTTGACACCCATTTATATGACCTTTAAGTTGAGTGCATAATTTTGAGCTACCACAAATTGAGGTGTTGTATAATAGTAATAATAATATTATGTAATGAAAAATATGTGCTAATGTCACCCACCGTGTTGACGCTTAACCCATAGCGAAATCTAATAATATTTTATAACAGATAGAAGCGAAGCAACTAATAAAAAATACATCTTTACGCTCAACACGTAGCGAAATCGCCTCCAAAAAATGCAATAAATAAGAGCAAGCAACTTTGGTTTACACCACCTTATCAAGAGCCTTCAACATCTCTTTTGAAATATTCACTATTATGTTATGATGTACAGGGTGTTTTTAATACTACCGCATAACACTAACTACTTAAAACTTAAATAACTTGCTTAACTTAAATGGAACACCTTACATTTTATTAGCATGTTGAAAGCTGGAATTAATTACCTTTTAGTTGTGCTTATGACTAGTATCCCGGGCACTAAGAGTCAGTCAAATTACGCACGCCGGTCACAATTTACTGATGTTTAACAACAGCAACCGTTATTTGGTACATCAAAAATCGATCATACAGTAAACATGTATGTAGTACGATAATTTCGAAAACCATTATTTTAAAATTTTTTTGAACAAAGTTACCAATGTTTACAGTGTCATCGATTTTTGATGAAACTAATAACAGTTGCTGTTGTTTGTGACAGGTGGGCGTGAATTGACTGATGCTTAAAACCCGGCATAAGTTTGATCAGATTTCTGTTATTTTGTTCTGAAAAAAAATTTTTTAAGGTTAATATTTAAATCTGGATTGGCCTATACATTAAAAATGTTCATTCTACTGATATCTCACAGGTAACTTAAATTCCAATAAATTGCAAATTGTTAAACTAGCAAATTTTAAAATATCTCGAAAAAGAGTTAGGGGTTGGTAAATCTAATACCGATTGAAAGGTAACTAGTTCCTGATTCCAACGGGCTACAGAAATACAGGGTGTTCTATTTTAGTTAAGCAAGTTATTTAAGTTTTAAGTTGTTAGCGTTACGCGGTAGTATTTAAAACACTTTGTAAATCATAACTTCATAGTTTTGAATATTGTTGCACTTTACAGTGCCATCTGATATCATAATCACAAAAATTTTCCTAAATTTCAAGTCAATTACAAAACTACGAATTTGACTTTCTTATCAAAAATAACAAGTACAATAACAGACAAATTGGCAACAGTAATATTCAAAACATTACCATGGTAGCCTATATTTATTTTAAAAGTCGCTGCCTACACCTTTTTTCTTCTTTACCGTGGGTCCACCGACTCCGGCAGTCCATATAAAACGTTCGTAATGGTTTTTCCATATTTTTTCCCAAAAGTCTAGTTTTTTATTAATGAACGCAACTTTTAACGGAAAATTTAGTCCTGTCCAAACAGCAAAAATACACCCTTTTCGTCCTGTAACGAAAAGTTGACCTTAAATTTGAAAATACCACAGATTTTTCATATTATCATATAATCATTTTCATCATTGTATTTCCAAAATTTTCTTTGGCCGTTTTGTATTGCCTGGTCTGGGCAAACATTGTAGGCTGACGATGGACACTTTATTTCAACAATTATATTTAAAGATTTTGTTTTATATAGTAAATCCTTTACTAAATTTTTGACTTCTACACACTCTGTAAAATGAAGAAGCAGTTAAAAGTTTGCTTCGTTCTTTTAGCCATTTTCCACATCCTGCTTGCATTTATTTCTTCGTCCGTTTTTTTTTTCATTGTTTCTGGTCTGGTTTTTGACAACCTTCTCCATATTCGCTATCTTGGTCCTGAGGATATGCCCGCTGTCTTCTAATTGCAGTTAAATTTTTTACACGCAATAAATATTCGATAAAATTCTGTAAGTTTTAGTATTAAAGCGGACTACTGCAGCAGCACAGCCAGCTTAGTAAGATTATGCTAAAATTAATTCGTTTACCTCCTATATGTTTGGCTACAACACTATTGAAATGTTCGACAACATTGCTGTCCACATCTTCAATTTAACTTCTTGCATTTAACCAAACCATTTTTAAATGTTGTTGTAACCTGAAGAAAAGTTTCTCGCACGACTTTAACGAAAGTACGTTGTCATTTTCCGGTGACAAAAATATTCATTGCATTTTTCGTGTTCTCCAAAAACGTGGTATACACTGTTATGATTGTCTTCTTTCAGACAATTTATTTTATCAAGTAATTCAATGATTTCTTGCTCCGATAATAGAAGAACGTAAACGCAATATGTTACATGATATCAGTTTTCTTAATTGTAAAGAAAACCTGGTATCTTGGGACAAAGTTTTCAGTTTATTGCAGTAGTTTCTTAAAATGTGGTTTCTGCATTCTATCTTTTCCACATTAATGTTGTTGTAAGGACCATTTTACAATATTTTTTTAAAAGTGCTGATATCTCCATCAGCAATTAATTTGGCATACTTCACACCGTATATTTTCTCGTTTTCCTTAAAGCCTTCTACTAATATAGCAGCTTCGATTCTTGTAGATCGACCTGTGTAGTTCTTGAAACATACTTGAGTTTTTGATTTCAAGTTGTCTGGTTTTATACAAACTTTACAATATTTATTCTTAACTCCAAAATATAAAACTTCGCCAAAATGATTACCAATAATGACAGCAACTTTAGAAAGAGTAATATATTTTGACTTGTAAGATATTTTTGACCAACAACCATCAGCTAGTACAGTCGGCAAAGGAATGCCGTTTTCATCTACATTTCCAGTTTGAATAGCATCTTTTTTTGCGGCATTTCACATTTTTCTTGCAACTGTTGTCTCCCATATAGAGTTTACTTTTGAAGCCGTCCTTAGATATGTATTAGAAGACATGTACGTGAATAAAAAGTTATATTCAGATTTACAACACTCCCGCACTAAATTTTCACATAAATGCAAAACACAAAAATCAAAATCCAATATCTATACAGAGTGTCCCAGTTAAAAATAACTACATGGGGATTTCGGAAACGGTAAAAGATACAATGTTGGTTAAATTGAAAAAAAGTTGCGCTATTCTGAGCCCAATCAGATGCTGTATTAAAATTGAAAATATCTACAGGGGTGTTCAAAATATCAAGTAAAAACTAAAAATTATGGTTTTGAAAAATTTAAATATCTTGTGAACAAATTTGATGAAATTCGCTGGTTTTGTACAAGCTACTACAGCCAATCCAACGGGGTTAATGAATTTTTTCTAGGTCTTCTAGTTTTTTTTGCAACACTAGCCAACTTTGTTATTTCTTATGGCGGCCATATTGGATTTATACGCCATTGAATAGAGCATAAAAAAAGTTTCTCAACCATGTATAACAAGCCTATCTAAATTTATTTGAAAAACTGTGTTTCATTTAGTTGCCTGTGAAATAAATGCCGTAATTGTGTTTGTTGTCATAGCTATGTAACTATCTGTCAAAACTTTGTCGTTTATTGAATTTATCGGTGAAAACTTTAACTCTTTTTCACCTTTGACCGAAAAATAATGCAATATATTAAAAATTATTTTTTTGTGATACTAAATTTAACAATTGAAACATTATTTATGATTAAACTCAAAACAAAACAGAAACGAGAAATCGATGAAAAAGTGTTGATTAAATTAAATTAAAGTAAATTCTACCGTTGTTATTAATGCACGTCCTGCACCCCGATTTCCGATCGATATTTCTATGTTACTGATTCAGAGAGTCAGTTATGATTTTTGCATTATGTGGAGGTGCTCCATCTTGCTGGTACCACATGTTAGTTGATAAAGTTTGGTCGACATAATTTTGTAATATTTCACAATATCGAGGTGCAGTCAAATTATTATGATAAATGTTGAATAGAACGTGTCCATTTATGACTCCTAGCCATACATTAAAACCCCGCCTAACTTAATGGTGCACCTCACGATTTAATAATGGATTTTGATCGGCCCCATACACGTTGTTGTGTCTGTTAAATACCCCACAGTTTGTAAATCTGATATTTGAATTTTTTAAGAATTCTCCGAGCAGTTGATTTAGGCACTTCGACATTATTTTCCAGCTGACAGCCTTACCTCTCTCTGTCAGCTGGAAAATAATGTTTATAATAATGGTTATCGATGACACTTTGCAGAACAAAACTCTATTTCGATTGTGTTTTGTGAAGGAACCATACGTAATTAAATTATTTCTAAGCATTCTGAAGGTCGAAAAACCTGGTTGACGTCTTTCTAGATATCGTTGAAAGTACATATCTTGAGCTCGTTCTATGGCACAAAATGAAGCAATCATACATGTCCACTTTTTCCATATTTGAAAACGTTTCCATATTAAATTTAATTGATAGTGTACTCAAAAGGTAACGCAATTATTTAAAAAACTTCAAAACTTTTTACCAATAAATCTAATAAACAACAAAGTTTTGGCATATAGCTATGACAACAAACACAATTACGGCATTTATTTCACAGGCAACTAAGTGAAAAACGGTTTTTCAAAAAAATTTACATTTTTGGTCATCCAAAGATAGGTTTGTTATACATGGTTGAGAAGCTTTTTTTTATGCTCTATTCAATGGAGTATAAATCCAATATGGCGGCAATAAGAAATAACAAAGATAGCTAGGGTTGTATAAAAACTAGAAAGCCTAGAAAAATTCCCTTATACAAAACTACCGAATTTCATCAAATTTGTTCACAAGATATTTCAAATTTTCGAAACATTTTTTCCCATTTAACCAACATTGTATCTCTTACCGTTTCCGACATCTCCATGTAGTTACTTTTAACTGGGACACTGTATACTAAGATGCAAAATTTGTCTGTTTATTTGTCCCTCTATAGACTCGGCCAATATAGGTGCTAAGCCAAAGCCAAGTATATGGTTGGACATAGAATGGGGCATAAGGGGCGAATGGGGGGCTGGGGGGCGGTGGTCCACCAGGGGGCTTTTTTTAAAATATTCTGGTCCCATTCCATAGGACCGGGAGATCATCTAGTTCAATCGAATATTCAAAAGCGCGTAATAGCACAACAAATGCCCCAAAGGGGTAAATAAAAGAAATAGACAACTCCAATTAGATGGAATTTGATTAGGGGAGACCCGGGAGGCTTAAGACAGGGGAGGAATGAGACACTGCATTTATTTACTAAAATCGGTCAAGTAGAGTCATCTGGTGGTTAGTAGTTCATGGTTTAGGTTGAATACCCCACCACGTTACCTGCGTAACGGCATCAGTCGTTTGTAAAACGTTGTTGTTGGTGCAAGTGGTAAATTGCCGCTAAAACTAAAATTATATTCTTCAATATTGTGGTAGTTTGTACCAAATTGAAGTGGAATTTCAAAGCGATTCTTCAGATAGAACGACCACAGGTATGTTCTCAATCTTTTATATAACTTTCAAGTAGATTAGAGGTTTAACAATGATTTTATGATTGTAGATCGCAATCCTTCTATAGGAGACAGGGAAAATAAAACTCTTTCAACTTCTAGTTACTTCGCGACGTTTCGGAAACGTTCCATTTATCCACAAATATGATTGTTCCAAAAATAAGAATACAGAAAGTACTGCACTTGCTGTACATCATAA
This sequence comes from Abscondita cerata, assembly GCA_030710515.1. Lineage (NCBI taxonomy): Eukaryota > Metazoa > Arthropoda > Insecta > Coleoptera > Lampyridae > Abscondita > Abscondita cerata. Next base: position 111,244 of record JALBCR010001511.1, on the reverse strand, counting down.
GCAAACTGGTCACAATTTTAATTTTGTAGAACCTACAATCTTAGATGTGGAAACTAATTATTATAAAAGAATGATTTCAGAAATGATTTACATTAATGTCCATAACAAAAATATCAATTTCAAAACAGATACGAACAACTTAAATATTTGTTACAATAATATCATCAGTAAAATTAAGTCTGAATAGTTATTATTACGCGTTTTGTCATAATTATTTAGTTTAATGTATCTTTGGTTGCATAACTTATAGGAATTCTAAGATTTTTCAAATTTTAAAATGTTGCCGCGAATTTGTATACAAGGTTTTCTATTATCATTTTCATACACGTACAATTAAAAAATTATCTTAGTTCTATGTAAAATTTAAGCATTTACAAATGTGCCGTCAATTATACAAGATCTTTGTTAATGATTTGTTTTGTTCAATTTATTTGTGGTGTAATTATTCTACATTCGTTTGTCCTCATATTTATTTATTTATATAGATTTTAAGTAATGACGATTAATGACAATTTGTCATCATTTTATTTTTCGACCACTTTCACTGGAATGTTATCAACGTAAGTAACCTTTTAACTTGTGTATTACCTATAAGGAATTTGTTATTATAAAATAGTATAATATTCTTGTGATATAATTCAACTCACTGTATTTTGTATTCCATTAGCGCCTGAAGAAGGAAACACCACCGTTTATGTTAATAAATGGAACGTTTCTGAAACGTCGCGAAGTAACTAGAAGTTGAAAGAGTTTTATTTTTCCTGTCTCCTATAGAAGGATTGCGATCTACAATTATCAAATTATCAGGAGAATTAGAATTTTACAATGATTTTATGTTACATTATTCTGTAAAACGCTACATAGGGAGACATGAGACAGTTGTTTCGGGGAGCCATGAGACGTCTCAATCCTCTCTATTTCATATTTCCACTGATTAAACATTATTTTATAAACTTGAAAGTTGTTATTTCAAAGTGATTCAACACAATTTTATAATATTGTTTCAGAATCAATATGCCTCATTTCTGGGTCAAAAGACTAAACGAGTAATTCCTCCACCAGACGTTATGAGAACAGCGGTGGATGAAGTTCTTGGGGAGCAAAATTACGTGCAACTGCAAGAAAATATGATATAGACAAGCAGACGCTCAACAGATATGTAAAAAGAGGAACTCCAGCATACCTGATAGTAATATTTCTTATTCACCGGATTTTAAAACTGCATTAGTTTTCACCCATGAAGAAGAAGCTCTCCTATCAGATTACCTAGTCCGTGCTTCGCAGATGCATCATGGTTTAACAGTCACATGTGCACGTCAACTGGCCTTCCAATTTGCTAAGGCCAATCATAAAAAATATCCTATAAAATGGGATGAAAAATCCATTGCTGGCTATGATTGGTATCGCGGCTTCAGACATCGTCATCCAGAGTTATCGCTGAGGACTCCAGAGTCTACCAGTTTGTCACGATGTACAAGTTTCAACCGCACAAATGTTAACATGTTTTCAACAATTTGGAAACGGTTCTCAAACGCGAAAAGTTTGAACCTCATCAGATATGGAATATTGATGAGACTGGGCTTACAACCGTACACAAACCACCTAAAGTGCTGGCAGCTAAAGGCGTTAAACAGGTTGGAAACGTCACGTCTGCTGAACGCGGCACATTAGTAACTGCTTGTTGTGGCATTAGTGCTGGAGGAAGATTCATCCCTCCGTTTTCGTCTTTCCACGAGTAAATTTCAAGGACTATATGTTGAGTGGTGCTTTTCCAGGAAGTGCTGGTGCTGCTCACCCCAGTGGATGGATGTCGTCAGAAAATTTTATTGCATTTTTGGATCACTTAATAAAGCATAGTGGTTGCTCCGTAAAAACAAAATTCTTCTATTAATGGATAACCACGAGAGTCATATTTCCGTAGATTCTCTGACAAAAGCAAAGGAAAATGGGATTGTGATGTTAACATTTCCACCACACTGCAGCCATAAAATGCAGCCCTTGGATGTGTCGCTCTATTTTCCGTTTAAGAATTTTTATAATTCTCAGTGTGCATCATGGATGGTTTCAAGTCCAGGTCAAACTTTGTCCATCTATAATATTGCTTCATTAGCTAGTCGAGCGTTTGAATTAGCATTCACTCCCAAAATATTATCTCTGGTTTTACATCAACCGGAATTTGTCCTTTGAATCGTGAAGTATTCAGCGACATTGATTTCATGTCTAGTATGGTGACTGATCGACCACTGGAAACTACCAGTTCCATTCAAGAGAATGAAGCACCACCAATCGACAAGCCAGAGAAAATTTCAATGCAAGAGAATATTCCAGAGAGTAGAGCCTCAACGTCAAAAGCTCAAGAGCAAGAAAAAATGTCATCACTAAGAATAGTCTTGTTAGTCCTGAAATTTTACGACCATTCCCAAAGGCAGGTCCACGAAAACAATTAATAAGACGAAAACGTGGTTCTTCAAGAATTCTTACCGACACGCCTGAAAAGGAAGCTATAGAGGCTGAAGCAAGGGCTCGAAAGATTAGAAAAGTTCCTCTGAAAGAAGGCCACCTTTTTTCACGAAAGAATAGATCTGTACAGAAATCTGCTACTCCACCTCAGTCTTCTTCAAGTGATGAAGAGGAATTAACTCAATCAGGTGGAAGCAGCGAAGATGTATCAGATTTTGAGAACTATGAAGCAGAAATGCTCCAAATTAAAGCTCTTGAGGATGTCAAGACACTCCAAGTAGGAGACTTTGTTATAGTCAAATTTGCCACAAAGTCTTCACTTATTCACTACGTGGGGTGTGTTTTAACAAAACAAGGTGATGAATACGAAATTAAATTTTTACGTCGTCAAGGAACTACCTGGAAATTCATCTATCCACCAATGGACGATATATCTTCAGTCGAAGAACAAGATATCATTTTGAAATTACCTCTTCCCAAAATGTCGGTGGAACAGAAAGAGTAAAATCATCACTAACATTTGGTGTAGACTTCCGCTATTATAAAAATCTTCATTGATTTTCATTATTTTCAACATTTATTTTCGTTTTTCTTAATCATTAATAAATATTTCTCAAAACTTACATCGTCTCAATCCTCCCTATCACCTGTATCAACTCTCCTAAGTAAGGGAGGGTTGAGACAATTTTCACAAATGTATTGAAAAATTTATAAAATACAGAAATCATATTAAGGAAGCATGAAAAATATAGAAAGTTTAGCTAAATGATATAAAATCAATTTGCAATATATATTATCTTTGAATTGTAAATGGTAAAATTCTGACAAAATAAAATCAATTTTCTGACTCAAGCCTCCCTGGTCTCCCCTACTTGTCGGAAATATAACTTAATTTTGTAAATACTTAATTAAAAACCCTTTTACACTTAATTTTGTTGATATTAATTTTATTAAACATTGCAGAGAAAAACTGTTCGGACAATACATTAATTGTTAAGCATTTTATTCCTGAAAAAAAAATAGTATATATATTGCTATTCTGAAGGTGAGCGATTGCAGTGAATTAAATGGAAACTTATCTCTTGTTGGTAAGGTACTTTCAATCTATGCACTGACTATCGAATGCAAGTAATGTCAATAAACTTCAAAACGTCATAATTATGAATATTAATATTTAGTTTATAAAAAATATTAGTAACTTTTCTTTTTCATGCATTTAACGTGTAATGAGTTGCATTTTCAAAATAAATCATTGCCTGTTTGTGATATTTCTTGCCACATAAACATAACTTTTATCCCTATCGAAATCTTGAAATTATTTTTAAAATTTTAAGAACAATTTATAAAAATGAAAAAAAACGATCAATTATAAGGATGTAATTGCATATTTAGACATAGTTTTCAATTCTGAACAATTTTTATAACCAAAGTTATATATTCCTCTACCGGAATAATATTTTTTGACACACTTTGTATATGGCTTGAAATAATTGGTATCTAAAATGTAAGGATTCAATCGTTACGGACACTTATGAATGATTAAATGTGTACCATCTACAAAAAAAATTCGAAACTAACGGGATTTCAAAACACTTTAATTAAGTAAAAAAATGTTCTATATAACAAATTAACCAATTTCCGGCAACATTTCAACAAATATGCGTCAAAATTTTAATCTACATGCCATTAATTTTGCAATTATTACATACACATTTTGAATTTAAATAAAGCTAATCGGGTTTCTGGGGTGACACCATTGATTGTAAAGCTTCGATCAAACAATAATTTCAGTGCTTTCGCCTCCAAAAAATTCAAAAAAACAATTATAATTGAATTGAATTGCATAATTTTAAGTTGTAAATTATTTTGCGGTTTTCTGCGTCTATTGATAACGTATTAATTCAAACTGTAGAAAAAAGATTCTCGCTGTAGCTTTGATAATTTAATGTACAGTGACAGCGAGGAAACAATTCGATCAATTTAAATTGTTGTCGTTTAGCAGAAGAATAAGCAGAATCAATTGTGAATTCAAATAGCAAACGTAATATAAAATGCGGTTATAGAAAAACTGGCTTGTTCGTGATTTTGCTAATTCATTTTCATGTAGTTTTTTGCGTCGGCCATGTTGAAAGCACTAGCGTTAACAAATGATAATGGGTAGTTTAAGATTCCTCCACGGATCCTCACCATCCGGTTCTTGTAATGCTATTATTACCACGTTCGTTTTATTGTTATTAATAGTGGCAGCCTTATTCGGAATAAAACAGCCGCTTTCGTAGACATTTTAGTCACCTGATTAATGGAATGACTCGTAGCGTAAATAGATTCTTATAAGATTAATACGGTGTTTCACATAAACGAAAGAAACCACCACAAACAGAACTCTTATTGACGTTCGAAATTTATACGAATCATTAAGTTTTCTTCAACATTCGAATGGAAAAATATTAATTAGACTAATAATGTACGCCCTATTAAATTTTTCGAGTAAAACTTAGAAGAAAATTGTGAAAATTTTAAATGGAACGTGTATTGGTGTTAATTTTACGTTCGAGCATGAAAGTTTTCGGTGAGTTTAAGTAATTGCATGTTGCAAAATATAAATACTCTCGACGCTTTCGGAAAAATAAACAATTAATCATTGGGCGACAGTTAAAACGAGTACTTCAGTAAAAACAAAATGTTATGCATTCCAAGTTTACGCTTTCAGTTCTGGGAAGCTTGTAATTTTGTTTTCTTTGAGTAAACAAAGAAATTTTAAACGATGTAATACCTCGTCATAATCGTTGCGGTAGTCGTAAGTGATTAATAATCTAGAAAGAAAACATAAGTAATCAATAACTTTTTTTAAAAGGATGTTGCGGTTTGAAGTGTTGCCAAAATTGTTAACAATAATTTCCTTCCTGGATACGGCTAATCAGCGTTATATACACTAATAAATGATTACGTTGAATGAACGCATACTTATTTCAAAAAGAGAGAGAGAGAGAGTCCGACAATTTTTATACTTTGAGGATAGGTGTATCATAGAAACAAACTATTTTAACGAAAAATGTATACATGGTTCGTTAATATTGTAATTTCTCAGTCTTTAGATGTTCTTCCAAAACTAATTTTCAGTCAATTAATTTGGTAATTTTTGTGTGCACTAAAAATACTATGTAGATTTATTGGTGTGTTGCTTTTGTTAATTAGAAAAAAGATAATCTTTTAAGATCTTGCCCAAATGCAGTCAGAAGTTACTCATTCAATGATCGAAACAATTAATTGTAGATACATATCAAAGTTACCAAGTCATAATTAATTCAAAAGAAGATAGCAAAAGTTCCAAAACATTTTAAATAATATTGTACTGTGGTTTATAAATTAATGATAAACAATACAATTCAATATTCCAGAAAATCTCTGTCACATTTTTGAAATGAGGAATTCGACTAAAAGAAATGTGATGTGGCACACAACCCTTATTATTTTCAACACCAAGAAAAAAGGTTCTAGGTAAATTGCTCGAATGCAATTGCTCGAAATCAATTGTTCGAAATTTAATTGCTCGAATGCAACTTTTCTCGAATTGCAAATTCCTCGAACGGTAATTTCTCGAAAATGTTTTACTCGAAAATGTGATACAATTATTATAAGTATAATACAACGAGTAAAATAGTCATTTATCGAAACAGGAAATATGTTGTCAAGAGATGAAAAAAATTTAAAATCACCATAGGTCGTGGGCTTTACTTTAGTTCATGACATACCTATGCACGAAAAAAATTTAACGATCATTGATGCATGCATTATGACTTTTAATAAATCAAATTTTGTTTGTAACAAATAAACCCTTGCACCAGCAATTTCCAGACTTCGAAAAGAGATCATTTTTCCAGAAGAGTTTACAGTTACTGAAAACGGCAACCATTTTTATTGTACGATTCAGGGCCAATAAAGGACCGAATTTTAATTTTTCAACAGCGCGTAACATCAATCTTCTGGCGACTGCACAACATTGGTATGCTGACGGTACTACAACTCTACACCATACACGGAATACAAGATAATGTAGCGATACCATTAATATATGCTCTCCTGCCAAATAAGACTGAACAAACTTACTCAACTTTTCTTCGAGAAATAAAAAATCTACTTCCGGATGGCGCCGCACAACCACAGACCATCATGACGGATTTCGAACTAGCAATGATAAATGCCATTCGAATTGAGTTTCCAGAAATTCTACATCGCGGATGCTTCTTTCACCTTTGCCAAAGTATTTTCTGCCACATTCAAGAAAATGGCTTAAAACGGGAATACGAAACAAATGCAGAATTTGCGTTGACGTTAAAACTGCTGCCAGCATTAGCATTTGTTCCAACGCAAGATGTAGTTGAGGCATTTGAGAATCTTTGAGAGCAAAATATTTTTTCCCCTGAGATGCAAGTTATTGTCAATTATTTTGAGGATACGTAAATCGGTCGCCCACAAAGGCGTGGGCGTCAGCGGCGCCCGCCTATTTTTACGCTTGACATGTGGAATTGCTTCGAAGGTGTACATCATGGACTTCCAAAAACAAACAATTCAGTAGAAGGGTGGCATCGAGGTTTCCAAATGCAACTGTCTGCACAACACAGCACCCAAACATATGGATATTCATTTCGGCATTAAAGAGAGAACAAAGTTTGAACGAATTGCAGATAGAACAATATGTCAGTGGTCAACAACACACCCAAAGCCATAGAAGGTATCGTGATAATACCCAAAGACTTTTGAGATTAGTAAATGATTATGAATATGGCAGAAATATACATGATTACGTGCGTGGAATAGCACATAACATATCATATTAAAAATATGTAATATTTGTTTTTCCTTGTCACACTTATAACATACTTATCCATTTTTGTTAATAAAGGTGATAAATTATAATTTGACTTTCTTTGTTATTATGAAGTTGAAGAATAGTCTTACAGCAACTTATAACAACATTCACCCTGGCAGCAATTATCTAGGTGGTTATACTAACTTTTTCTACCACATAAATTCGAGCAAAAAGTTTTCGCGAAATTGCCGTTCGAGCAATAAGTCTTTCGAGAAATGCTACAATCGAGCAATTGAATTTCGAGCAATTGATTTCGAGCAATTGCATTCGAGGAATTTGCCGGAGACGAAGAAAAAAAATCATTACATGTAGGTAAGTTCTATCGTAATTTGGATACGTTTTAAAATCTCCATTGCAATATAAATATTTTTGAAAATAGTCAAAATTTCAAACTACAAACTTTTTTTACCCATACTATGTAATTAAGTTTATTTTCTGTGCGGTTCAGTGATTAAATTTGTTAACTGCTGAGAAGGCATTACGGGGTCGATTCTCGGTATAAACATAAAATTTTCTGACAACACACTCTCGCAAGGCAATAGCAAACCAGAGAAACTATAATTGCCTAGTACAGGGTTTCTATAAATGATTGTCTCATCAAGTTGGCAATTAAATGAACCAAATTAACGGTAAACGACGAAGAACACAACTACAACTAGAGATAATAATTACAACGGAACGATGAAATAACTGACAGATGATGACATTAGCATAAATTAATTCAATATCAATTAAATAGACAAATTTGCATTTTTTAAATTTTCCGACACTCACCTGATGAGACAATCATTTATAGAAACCCTGTACAACATCTCCACTTATGTCCCATGTATTTGTGTCTACTGTCACGCACAACACATATTCGGAGAGGTGTGCAACACCCGATAACGGGTATGCAACCACAGTTGAAGCACTTGAATTTTTAAATACATAAAACGTTGTTACGGTAAATGCACCTCTATTCACAATTTCCATTTTTTGTGAATGTACAGGGTTAGTATTAGAGCTACAGGGTCGGTTGAATAAGCAAATTAGTAACATTTGTTTCTCTCATCACTATGGTAAAAACAGAATAAAAATCGAACATCGCGTTCGCGAGTTATGTCAAATTGTTTCGTTTTTTCAAATGGGACACCCTGTATACAATATTCTCAATCGATGGGAAATTAAATACTGAACAAAAAGTGTTCCATTATTTTTTATGCTAAAGTCTAAAATGACAGAGCTCTAATAATAACGAAGTTAGCAATAGTTTGAAAACCCTGTATATTAATGTGCCAACACTGTTTTCCAGAAGGTAGACCATGAAATTAGTACCACGAAACACCGCCTATTAAAGGTTACATTTTACTGAAGGTTTGAAACACCGAAAATGTTTTTTTTCTTTTGCTCTTGAACTGTGAAGATGAACACTTTGCTGTAACTGCGTTAGCCAATGGGGATTTATTAAGATGGTAGCCATTTATTCGGCAAAATTTCATCATGTCAAATATCGACTTCAGTTAGCGCGACCAGGTGGTGTTTGGGGGTGGAGAGTCTTCAAAATATGTAAAAACATTATTTTATACCTGTTGAAAATTGGTGTACATGCGTTTATGACGTTAATTTATGATGTATTATTGAATTCAGCTATCATTCGAAAGCAGAACTCAACTTCAGCTACTCATTTTAAGGAAATGGAAATCATGTTTTTTACAGCCTAATTCTATATGATGTACAATCGACAAATTAAATAAACGGACACCTACAAATTAGAATTTAGGCAACTAAACTTACAATAATGACGTTCATTAATGAATTGGCAACAGTGTTGACCGAAAGGTTTATAACAAGGCGTGTCTAACAACCTTAAAAATTAAAATAAAATGAAATCGGATTTATGCTTCTTAGTATTGTCATATTGTATCGCATTTATGGATTTTAATTCAACTTATTAGATACGAAATTGTAGGTTTTCATATTAATTTCGGTTACATTATGATGATACGAAAAAACTGTTTAATATCTGTTAATTAAGAGATGGCAATATTGATTTTGTAGAACTACTGTTTCCATTTAGTTAAGAGATTTTAAAGTGGATCTATATTAATATATTTTATACTTAATATTGTAAACTATTTAACAGCAATACACAGGGTGTTTCTGAAAGGTGTGTACATGGCTTTACCAGAGGTTCTCTGGCTCAAAATAGACCGTTTGACACCAATTTACCTATAACCAAAAGTGTATCATAAGGGCGCCAGAAGGCGTCAAACTTTTTCTGTGTAATGTGGACAAATTTCTGATGCCAGGAAAAGTCGCTTTCATACGGGCACTGTCAAATAAATGATAATATTTTAACAACCGTCAACGTTACGAAACCAAAATAATTCTGACAAATAAAACGAACAATTTGAAAACTTTCTTCTTTCTTGTTAAATAGCGCTAATATTATTAGTTTGATCAGAAAAAAATTTAAATCATATCCTTGCAAGGCGCATCCATACGCTTAGAAATTCAAGTAGACTGCTATATTTTTTTGATTTTATCAATCAATCAATAACGTTTATCTCTGATCATAAAAAACGGATATCTAGGCATCTTGAAGTTTAACAATACAATATAATATTTTGGTCACAAATTGTCGTCATTAGATTAGATCTGAAAGAGTAAAACAAATTTGTACTCAGCAGAATATCTTTGTAATGACTGATATTTTGATAACATATTCTAAAATTTTTTAGTTCATTTTCTAGTTTTAATTGATAACTACGTTCTTCATAAAAGTATCGAAAATGAAATAATTTATGTCGCTTTATTTAATGGTTTGATCAAATTATATGGGAAAAAAAGACTCCACCTTGCTAAAGGTCGTGTAGTTTTAACAGTTTCGTATGTTAATTTTGTTGACTTTTTTTCTGTAAATCAAAAAATGACGCACGATACTTATTTATTAACTTTGTTTCAAAGCTATAATTGGTTTTGAAAAAAATTGAAAAAACGAGCATGTGAGTAAATTAATCAAGCTTTCGACATGTATAAATGCAATATCGGTTTGCAATTCATAAAATTCTGATGTCTTGTGAAACATACAAATGTAATTACAAAATATACATCCTCTAGCTACGGAGTTCTTAAAAAAATCGTGATTTACCTGATCCTTTTCAGAGACCTTTCTAGTTAATTTTTATGATAAGAACCAACCCGTTAAACGTTTGCACTAATTTAAGAATATTATGTTGTAACGGGATTATTTCCTAAATAATTGGTTTAATGAAAAATTTTCTCCCTACAGTAAAGGCAGTCGTGTTTACACTAATGCGTCTAAATATGCATTCTTATATTGGGCAGTTTGGTGATTTTACCTGTTTAGAGTTGCCTGTTCGATTTGGTATCCGTGTATTCTAAAATTGACACCTCGTCGACTCGCTTTTCCTATTAAATCTTCGTTGTGAAAGGGTGTACTTGGAAAATGCTGTCTAAAAGTTGAACAATTGGACACGTGCTTAATAATAGCGAGTGAAGTAAAATCGTCCCATTCTAATTAGGGAATAAATTTTTGGTTACGATTCCAGTGTAAGTACCTTTCTTTCTTTTACTTTCCTTTGTTTTAATGAAATATTTGTTCTTACGGGTTCTATTAATTTTAGGCACATTTTTTTTGCTGGGTGTTGACTTTCGTTTTGGTCGTTCGGTTGACGTACTCCGTTTTAATTAGTCGATGAATATTGGATGAGGGTTGTACTGGCAACATTAATAATCCAAAACTATAACCTATCGAATTGGATATCACACCACCGTTGGAATTTACTGGAAAACTTAGTAAACTAATTACAAAGTCAACTATACTTATATGGTTAATCAGCTTCCCTTGAGGCCATCGTCGAGTCAAGGCCACCACTCAAGATAAGCCGGTTATCTATTCATTGGTGCAGTCCAGCAACTGTTATCAGTGGAGTCCAGTTTGGTTTGCTTTTCTTCGTGGATACCCAAATACTAGATTTGGATACGAGAGCTGTTATCTCTACCGATTAACTGTCGAACACAGAAGACTTCCTAGTTACACAAGCTAAGTTATTTCTTTATGCTTGTCATTAATTAATGTTGTCGCGTTATATGTATTTGTATCGTTGTTGAAAGTTTAACAACGTATCTTTTTGGCGCCTATTCTTATCCGTATGTAAACTCGAAGGATCCTTTAAGTACAATTAATTATGTGCGCTTTGTGCGCCACGGTCCGGTACTCATCGTAATTGTAATTAAGTACCTTTGGAACCATATTTTTCGTGCGAATCACGTGTAGGGATTCATCAGTGTTCGCGATGGTCAAATAAGCTAACCTATTTGGGGGCGTTTGTGCCTCGAATTTATATTCGTATTTTTAACTCGCTCTCGTGCATGTAGTATTTGATAACTATATATGCTATTGATTTTATTTGATAATGTTTATTGGTATGTTTATGTGTTTCTCGATGTGTTAAATTGAACTTTAGCCGCTAAAACAATATACAGATTTCTATGCACGTAAGGTCTATCTCTGTATCTATGAGTACCTAGTGGCTCTAGATATTTCTTTTACATAATCGTAGGTGGCGCCTTATAAATTTTCCGAGCAGTGTAGAGGCCTTCTTTGTAAACGATTTTCAATTCACCCACGACCACTTCCGACCAAGAAAAGCTGCCGGGGGTCATCGAACACTGCTATATATTTATTTTAATTGTTTACCAATAAACCGTAACAATGTATATTTGTTCTTCGTATTACAAAATAAAAAATCAGAAGCTAGATTTTGGAATATAAGGACGAAAGTGTACTCAAGACATAGCAGTATATCTATGGACCGTAGGCTCTAGACAAAGAACCAACTTTAAGATTTAGAAGACAATTAGCAATTACTTTTTAACAACGAGATCAAAACAATGAGAAATGCGTTATTAAGATAAATTGAACCATCAATTACTGTCGATAAGAATAAAACATTTTATTCTTATCTGCAGTTAGTGAATATTAATTTATTAACTTATCAGTTTGACACAAATACACCAAAACACACCTCTCTATTATTGCACCCATTTGGTTTTGTTACCAAATTTATCAATATGAATTACATTGTAAGCTTAGTTGCCTAAACTATTAATTTGTCGATTGTACCTATATTAATTTTATCGATTTTTATTTAATTTTAAACTATAGCATAAGAACAGGAAACTTTGAACTATTTAGAGGAATTTACAGACATAAGCCACTCCACTAATTCCATTTTTGTTAGAAAGCATTGGACAAGTAGTCACACTTTTTTCTCAAATACCATTAGGAAAGTACTGGATTAAGAAAATCACAAGATATCACTGCTGATCTCCATAAGAGCAGGATAAATTTTTTCAGTAGTCAACATCAACATTAACATCAAGGTAGAAAATTTTCGTCAAAATTTAAATTTTTTCAATAAAAGTATTGATAAACAATTTTTTTTATTTTTCTAGTACCTCAAACTATGTTGAGCCTTCTGTAGGAGTATACGAAACAGAAAGTCAAGCAAACACCATATGTATTTTCCGCCAACGTTTCGACTGACTGGGTTCAGTTTTTTCAAGGCTATTTGACGTATAAACAATAAATAAAAATAGATTATTACGTCAGTTAATTAAATGAATAAGTAAAAGGACAAACTTTATATTCTATGAACTAGCATTAATGTTGGCGGAATAATCCACATGATGTTTGCCTCCGTACATTCCAACAGAAGGCTCAACATAGCTTGAGGTACTAGAAAAATAAGAGAATTAAAAAAGTTCCTTTCCCATTAATTTTTTTTATATATCGGTAAGTAAATCTGCTACATTTGCAAATTTTGTTGTCAAACAAAAAATGAAAATCTCTGGAAAATTGGTTGAAGTTAAAATGCAACATGATGTTTTTGGGCAATTATTAAGAGTCTCATTGAAAAAAAACTTTGGATATTGACATGGTTTTAACTCCAATACCTCTGGCTATGTGTCATGAACAAATCTGTTTTAATGAGGATACTTGAAAAAGAAATTTTTAGTGATGCACCTGCAACTTGCAATGTAACGATCTTTTTGGTTTTTTTATCTATTTGATGACAGAATTGCCGTTTACGGATGGGATCATTTCCAAAAAGATTCTGCAAATGATCACAATAAATCAAGCTTCTACAATTATAATTACGTTTGGCCGGTTTTTTTCTTCATCGATTAAATACAACGAACATATTTTGCCTGGAGCGATAATTGGGAGTGAATTGTGAATATAATATCAGTGGTCCAGATCAAGTCCGTTCGTCTGATTTTTTATGTCAAATTTACATAATGATTTGATGAGAAAATCTTTAATGTTTGAGAAGATTATATTCAGCTGAAGATTCGATTGATGAACCTTTTGAACCAACTGAAGTGCGTTTCTCTTTTCAATGTCATTAGATATAGATCACCTGGTATAAAATAATTAGCTGCCTCCCGGACTATAACTATCACCGCGTTTAATCCAAATGAAGGGCTGGTGGGTATAATCTTGTATTACGAATGGTGTACACTACTACCTTAAGATATTCAGTAACTACCCGTCTGTGAAGATACGAGCACAAACCCGTTGTAATCACTTGGTGAAGAACAACTTATATCATCACTACAAATTTCGTCTTATACAAGACGATAAAAACTAGACGTTAAAGCTGTGCTTTCTAGAAATTCTCTTTTAGCTTCTCCCATCAATCCCGAAAAGAGATATTTGAATTAATCATACCAAATGGAACACTGATGCAGAATAAAACTATAACTTCAATTGACGCTAGTTGTCCAGGCTAAACACGTATGTTACTTTAAACTAAATTGCGTATTTTAAATGGTAAGGTTCTCCACACCATTGCATTAAGAAATTAAAAGATTATTGTGCCTTCGTTATCCACATTGTCTCTTTTGTTGTTTGTCAACTTTAACTAGGATTGGATAATCACTTGTTAGTGGTTAAAATAGCGCTTGCTAAACTATAAACTTTTGGTAATCCTACAAACCTACACGCTAATTCTTATCTCGTGGCTAGTCGTATTCATCTTAGAATAAAGAACAAACGAAGTATTGTCTCCATCGTTTTGTTGGTTAATTATGATTGTTTCATTGTCTATTTGGGCATATTGATTTATTTTTTAATTTGTGTTTGTATTTATCTACCAATGTCGTACTCTATGTTTTGAAAGAGAGAGAATTGTTAAATTAAATTTTTAATATTACTATTTATAGTCTATTTTGTTTCTGTTAATATGAACTCCAGTTAAACAACGTTTACTTCAATGTGCATTCAATTTTTTGAACAAATTCAATCTAATAGATTTTTTCGTTTTTATGAATATTTTAAGATATTTTATAAACGCGGTTCGTAAAACTTCGATGGATTATATTACCATTTATACAGGGTTATTATATGTTCTGGGAGGTTTTCAATCTTCCTAAATTATTTTAAAATTTACATCATTTCCGGTTTTGCTATTTTGAATTATGAATAAAAAAATATTACCTGCCATTTCGCAAAAATCAACAGTTTTTGAAATTTTTGAGATTTTCTATGAATTTTGACAAATTTATGAAATGCCAATACATGCATAAATCGCGGTAACCTTTTTTTTCCGGAAGTGTTTTCCGAAAGTAAGGCCACCCACTATCGGGTAACCTTATCTAAATGATCTTGTATACTTTTCTGAAAATACAATAATCCAAAATAATAAGAACGGTAAAATTGAAGGAACACTTAGTTTAACATTTAATAATAACTAGAAAACAGGGTGTCCAATTTTTACGGGATGCCAAAAAGCATGTTTTTTTTAATGGAGTACCATGTACCTTTCAAGGTGTTCTAGGGTAGTTTCTCAACCTCAACATAGTCATTTAATTATTTTTTGATTTGCTGCCATGTTGCCAACATAATTGTTTTTCTGAAAATTTTTCCGTAAACAAGAGCTTCACTTTAAAATATCATGGTGAGTTTGTTTTGAAAATTTAATAAACTAATTGTAGCACCGACATTAGATCCGATGAAGGTTAATATTTTAATAGTTAGAAATTTTAGATAGATGCAAATTTCTTAAAACTCAAAAGGTCATAACTCATTTGTTTTAAATGAAATGACATTTGTTTTATTTTGCTATAAGATAGCATTTTTTCTTCTCTTGATTTTTACTGAATGTGTCGTATACCTAAACTCCGTAGTTTTTGAGATATTTGATAGTTAAGAGAAAAAACAATTTGAATTATAATAAGTTTTGCGACACCTATTATACAGGGTGTTTCAGTGAAAGCGTGCAAAAATTAAACAGGGCATAGGGGATGCTCTACTGAACAATTTGAGGTAGGGAAGCTGGGGTCCGATAATTTAGCTTAAAGAGATATGGAAGTAAACTTCTCTATCAGATTGTCTGTTTATTTGTACTTTGACGTCATGATGCAGGTTTTCTGTACTTGCCCATGAGGTGGCTTTGTCTTGTCCCATGACAGAACATGCTCTGAATCAACAACAGACCCATTTATTACTCAGTGCTATTCAGAATCTTGTACGCCGATGTCAAGCTTGCATTGAGGTAGGTGGCCGTCACTATGAGCAACTCTTGTAAGTTACGTTAACTGTATCAATGATGGTATTTGTAAGTTAACTGTAACTAATAAAATAAAATAAAAAACTAATAAAATAAAAAAAGTTGACAGTAATGTGATAGACAAGTTTAGTCCCATATCTCTTTAAGCTGAATTATCGGACCCCAGGTTCCCTACCTCCAATTGTTCAGTAGAACATCCCTATGCCCTCTTTAATTTTTGCACGCTTTCACTGAAACACCCTGTATTATATTATATTTTTTACACCGAAGAAGGCGGTTGGTGGAAAATAAATTGCATACTGGCAGATGCCATATGTCAACGTCCAAAAAACTATCGCCTCTTAACATTCTTTGCAAAAACATATCTCGATAAAATCTTTCGAATCATTGGATTGGCAGGAATATATCCACCAGGTAACCGGCTAGATCACTTGATCTGACAAAACTAGACTTTTTTGTAGGGATGTGTAAAAGAAATGGTGTATAACGATCCACCAACAACACCAATAAACATGCAGCAAAGAATAATGAACTCGTTTGAAAGCATTTCACCTCAAATGTTGAAGAGCGGCGAATCATTTGGTGCTTCAATGAAAATGAAAGACATTTGAATCACTTGTTGTAGCTATTACTTCAATTTTCTTTCTTTTAACAGTTTTTTAATGCATTCAATTATTTTGTTGGGTAAATAAGTAATTAATAAAAAAATCTTTAAGTAATCCAAACCCCAAAGTGACACTAAATCATCGCCATTGCTCTCTTGGGTGTATAAAAATGTAATTAAAATTGATTTTTTTACTATTAAATATCTCCAAAACTTTCGGGCTTAGCTATAGGATACCTTTAGTAAAAATTAAAGAGGAAAAAAAATGCTATCTATAGCAAAATAAAACAGACTTTATTTCATTTGAAAAAAATGACTTTTTGCACTTTGAATTTTGAAAAATTGCCATGTTTTTTGCAAAATTTGTTTATTAAATTTACAAAACAAAGTCGCTATAATTTTTTAAAGTAAAGCTTCTTTTTTTCAGAAAAACAGTTGGCAACACTGACAGGGAATAAAAAAATAATTAAAACACAATGTAGAGGGTAAGAATGCCAGATACAAGGTGTTCCATTATAAAAAATCATGTTTTTTGCCATCCCATAAAAATGGAACACTCTATCGTTAAAAATAATTTTACAAAGTGGATCTGTTTAAACCAAGTATGTTTAGTGTAAACTTTCTTTACCTATCTCCAAAGGGCTAGCCGCTAGGAAAGAACGACGCACCTGTATATGGAGGAGCGAAGTGTGTAATGTACTTTTCGGTTTTCACTGATTTTTTACGAATTTAAGTAACTATATGTTACTGTGAAAATTTTATAATACTATTACATTTAATTATTTAGGAAAAACTACTTTTTTGTTGAGATCTTAGATGACGCCCTCTAGCGGCTAAGGTAATAATTTAGATAATAAGAAAGGAGATTGAATAAGTAATGAAAATCCTTGATCATATGCTCGAAAGAGTAATAAACAGAGAAGTGAAAAGAATCACTGCATGAAAGGAACAAATTAGAACAAAATATGAGGGAGAATATTGAGGGTAAGTATGCAGGACTAACAGCAGGAATATCATGGATAAATGACAAAAAGAAAAAAGTAATACATTTAACGTTTACCAAAATATATGGGTGGAACTAGGATAAATCAAAGACACTGATAAAAGCTGTTTAAACGTATCCAATATACAAACGTGTACATCAAAGTAGGAGACATAAGACAACCCCAATCAAAGCATTACTGCAATGATTTCCTACTTCTCCACCTTAACGTCATGGAAGAGCAAGTACCTAGTAATGGTAGTAAATATAAGAGATGAACATTAATACATCACATCTCCTCTTTTGCTGATGATCAGGTGGTGATAGTCCAAGATAAAGGATAGGAAGAAAAATAAATTTAAATAGAACGAAACACCTAGGAAAGAAAAAACTAAAAGTAGATGGAAATACACTATGCAAACTAAAAAATAGAATGACAAAAAAATTAGTACCTCGTTTTAGTGAGAGATTTAAGGTAAGATGGTTTACTTACACTAAATGTTGGTTAATTGACTTGATTATATTTAATCATTGAAGTCACAATCGAGGTTACTTGATGAAGTGGAATTAGAAGGAATTAAATTTACTGGAAATTATATCCCCAATGTTCTTGCTAACCATTTTAAAGCATCATAAATTGCTAATATAAACGAGATTGACAAGAAAAATAGTGCTTACGTTTTAATGACAGATTTAAATTGTTTACATTAAATATATTGAATCAATTGAACTCATTATATTTGATCAAAGTGAAGTGGATATATCAAGTAATTTTAATTTTGCATTAGCTAATATAATGTTATATTTTTGTAAGGTATTTTATCGTCTAGGTGGAAGTATGTTTCATTAATTGTTAATTTCTAAAAAAACAAAATGAACCAAATATTTTGAAATTATAGACCTCCTTATACAGTCCTGTCTTACTAATTTAAGAATATTAAGTGTAAGTTATACGTTAGTGTTAAGCACGGTAGAACGAATCTAATTTAATTGCTCATGTTTGAATTTAATAATAATTTTCATCAACTCTGGAGTAACTCAGGGTTTCAAATTAGGTCCAATACTTTTTTAATTTTTGTGGGTGGTTTATCAATAATGTCTAAGTACTGATTTTTTCACTCCCAGTTAACTATTATGGAAACACAGCATTGAGCCAATCAAATTTTTAGAAAATACATTTGATATGTCCTCATTGAAAAAAAGTAGAATCAATATTTACATTATTTTTATGATCATGTGCACATTTCTACAAATTAGTTGCAAAACGTCGCCTTAAACCATGAACTCACAATTTCATCTTTCTTCACTTCCATTAAAAAGGCTCCAGACGTGTACTATCTGACACAGTTACACCATTAATACATCTTTGAAAACCCAACAACTGAAACTTTTTAACTTTTTATTATCTAAACCGAATACAAACATTTTACTTATTTCTAATTATTATTATTATTTTTTTAGTGTATTTATTGATCTGTTAATGGATTTTGAATCTGTAGGTCAATAAATATTATTATTATTATTATTTAACTTATGTATACACTATCTTTCTATCATATAACTAAAAAAACATAATAATCATCAGTATTTTATTGGTGATGAATGTTGGTTAACATCAAACAAATAATAGTATATTGTCTATATAGCAGGAAAAGCGTAACATTTCCGGGGATGAGAATAATTTTATATTAAAATAATTAAAATTACATGTGTTTTATCATTTCTTCAATGTGTTAATTACTCTAAGGAAATAGACATTTCCTTACAGAACGGAAATAATATTTCCTTACAGTAATCGTTCGTTGCCCAACAACGATACATGACGCGGAATCTAGACCTTTTACGCTCAAAATTCTGTCAGAAATGTCACAATAATGTGCATTTACGATGTTAAAGAACTACCAACTACGGTGAAAGATGTTAACCGTGATAAAACAAGTACTTTTTCTTCATTCCACACCTCATCTGTAAGAAAAAATTTAACTCTCGCTTAGCATGAAAATGACGAGAATTGAGGAATTTACTGTAGAGCAATTAGATTGTCGTTTAATCAGAGATTCAAGTCCAACCAGATTAGAATACAAAGCACACTGATTTGCGATACGGGTCCGAAGTTTTTGGGATTATATGGTTAAGTACTTTTCCAGAATATCGCGCAGCTAATCTGTTTTGCAGAAGAAACTTTTTGAACTTTTCCCTTCTAATTTATCAGATTTTTCAATTCTTAAGACATGATATCATTTAAGAGGAAGATATTACTGTGAAGATTGAAAGGAACTATTTTTTTGAGAAGCTGAGATTGCTTTGTTTTATTGAGTAACATTTTATGTTTTTCCGTACTCGTGATTAGTGCTTGTTTCGGCAAACTCACGTAATTCATCATAAAATACTTCTTTTATTGGGTATGGTTAGCGCTGATATACGTTGTCTCTCAAAACCAAAAAAGAAGTAAATCAACAAGTTTAGTAATGTAGATCGCGATATGGCTCCCCGAACTACTGCTTACAACGCGTCATGGCTTTTATTCTTTGACACAATGTCTTGTAGTCGGATATGGATCAGGTACAACTCGCCGCAGACGAGTTGCCGCAGCCAACTCGCCACTGCCTAGTCGCAGCGAAGTCCAAGTCGCCGCGGTCCATCACACGGCTGTCCGACTGTTTGGTTTTGGCTTTTGTGTTTAAAAATTTTTCTTATTTACTAGGTAGGTATTATTAAAAATTACACAAATTGCGTATACTTACTAATTTTTGAACAATTTTTTTTTTTAAATTGCACTCTTTCATTCTAACGAAGATTGACAAACTAAATATATTTCAGTACTTAGGGATGACACTGAATGCGAGGGTAACAAATCAAAAAAAAACGCGTAACATCAAAAGAAATAAAACTTAAAGTACCTAAACTAACCTTGAATACATTTGTAGAAAGAATATTAAGGATAAAGGAGAAATTGTGAACAGAAGCAAAGAAAAAGTGGGGAAAATTCATAAAGGAATAATATCCTAAATATTACGAATGTGACGCGTGTGAGTACTATGTAGATAATGTAATGCAAAAAAAATGACAATAATACACTAAATTGTGATAAAAAGAATAATAATTTATTTCGGGGTTCATACATTAAACATTCGCGGCGAATCGGTCCGCGTCGTGTCGGACCGCGGCGAGTGAATCCGGTGGCTACTTGGCAGCGGCAAGTTGGCCGCGGCGGGATGTCCCATTTCAGTTGTAGTCACGACAGCCACGACACAAATTTCGTTATATGGTCTTTCTGTGAATACCAAACGCGGCGTGCTCATAACACGAATTTTGCAAGGTGGATTTTATACAGTGACCACAACGCGTTGTAAGCTACTTTTTCGTTGAAGGATCTTTTTCGGTCTTTGAATATAACATCATAGTGCTAAATTAAGGACATTGCCAACAGATCGTGGAATGAAATAGCAATCGGTTTTTTGATTACATATTTGTATTTTCACACTCGTCACAAGTCCGAAGAAGACTAGGTACATTAGGTTTACAATTCAACAAAACCTTGCTTAATTTGGAGCAGAAAATATTTTTGATCGTTAGCGAACTTCATAGAAATATTGTCTGTTTCCACCATGTCTTGGTAATGTTCTTTATTTACGCGTGTTAACACCGACCATCAATTCGCTTATATACAATACAATCGATTTTTTGATAACGTATTTGAATTTTCACACTCTATATGAACACTAAAAGTAGACATTTTCTTTTTCATACAAATGTATCATTTTATATTATATCTTTCTTCTTAATATTGAAAAAAATGCACAGCATCAACTGGAACGTAAAATAAACCAAACGTATGAGATTAAAACCGATTGTCCAATCACTACTGATGTCGAGTGTTTTATATACCTTTGAAAACCACTTGACAGATCAAATGTATTCATACTGATATAAATTTAGTATTATATGTTTTATTCTTTTTGTTTGTGAGCGTAAAAAAAGTATTATACATAATTCGAGCAATAAATATTTTTACAACCTTATACCATTAGAAAGCTTATAAAATTCTACGTTCCAGTTCCAGGCTGTTGCTGCTTCCATGAAGTCAACAGTGAAAGATTAGCGTTTAGTAGTTTTCTCTTGCGCTCCTGTTCTATATTTGCAGACATTTATATTGGTTACTGTAATCGGTTTTATTTGATCTCGAGATCGCCCTATACCATTTTGTTAAATGAAGAATTTTGTTATTCAAGTGTAAAGAGCAATGAGCGAATGAAACACCACGAACACCCTGCAGAGAAAGTAGTTATCATCTCAAAATATCCAGTTAAATATTAAATCAAAATTAATTCATATAAAAAAGCACAAGAACACGTTACATTCTGTTGAAAGATGTTTGAAATAACATTTGTTTCATTTGATTTAAACAGATTCAATATCTAGCTAATTGAGTCCCCTCATGCTTGGCATACTCTCAATGAAGTTATCAATATGTTCTTGAATAATTACCTCCTTTGGAACATGTTCAATTGGTTGAGGTTTGGTGAAGATGGTGTAAGCGGTAAGCGATTAATTTAATTTCATGGTCACATTTTGAGCACGATAGAGTCTTGCACTGCCATACAAAAAAATTAAACTTTCACGTCAAAATTCATTCCCTCTAGGTAGGACGTGAGCCATGATAATCTCCCATTTGTATCGTCTTGGATTTACACACCCATCAAAAATATGAAGATATCCCAAACTGATTCCTGCCTATACCATAATAACACTTCCTTCAAAGAGCAGGGGTGGTTGGATGTACTAAGAAATTACAATGTCCCCGTTCTCGATAGACCCGTTTGCGACAACTATCAGTGTCAAAGCAAAACCTGGACTCATCCATGAACAAAATGTCTTTCTTCTTCGGCCCACATTCTTCTTTGACGTTTTTGATCTCATGTTAGCATTACCAGATATTCTTCAGTTGTTCTTGTTCGGCTAAAGCGGGTAACTGCTCTTGAAATCATATTTTAAGAAGTGTTTCGCAATGTCAACCTGCCGGGCGCTTCTTTAATGCATTCTCAGATACCTCACGTCTTAAACACAGAATAATAATACTTCGTTGCCTAAAAGTTTCACTGGGTGTCGGAACGTTTGAAGTCGGTGATCCTACGGAAATCGCGCCCTTTACCCACGCGCAAGAATATTATTCATGACTTAAGTGAAAGTTTACTATTTCTTAGCAGTAAAATTTCTGCATGAACACAGTGAATATGTTTATTATTCTGTGTCTTAAATGTACTGTTTGCGTTTTGTGGCGGTAATACAATAGTTATTAATCACAAAAATCAGAAAACTTTCTGCGAAAATATTTTTTTGAACTCTTACGTTGCCACCATTCACAATTCACAAGCTGCCTTGTAACTAAAATTTGGAAAAAAATTTTTTCTTATATGGAAGTACACGTAAGGTCAATATCCATATTCAGATTCAATGTTAAAAAAACAAACAATACAAAACATTTATTCCCATATTAATACAAAACTAGTAGAAAGGGCTGCTGACACCTTTCCGGGTTGGTAGCAACATGTAAGCAAATACATATGGTATTCAAGAGTGATATAACAATAAAAGTAAAAGTATTAAAAGGGAGTAAAAGTTATAAAATAAAAATGGTTGTGGTGGGGTTGGGACAGGAAGGGTGCGTCGTACCATGCCCAATTTCTAATCAGCTCTTCCTTGTAGTAGACCAAACCTACTGTAAAAATCAAGGTTCTAGATGCTTCGTGTGAAGCGCTCTCGCGCGTACTAACTTGCCGGCTTGCTTGTTTGCTTGCTTGTTTACAGACATAGGTTTTTCGAACTTTCTGGATCACAGGAATGAGCTATGGAAAAACGGTATTTACCAAAAGACGTGGAATTTCGAGGCCAACAAAAGTTGGGTAGATGGTTAGGTCAGAAAATGCGAAAAGTGGTTTTCCCATCTGGATGATTATAAGTTGGTAGCAACTTGATGTTGCTACCAGAATTTTCTTAAATTATACCTTATATATATATATTTCTCTTTTACCTCTCATTTTTTTCTCTTTTCTTTATCACTTCTTTCATCCATTATATTCCCTGTCTATTCTTTCCTTATAGTATTCTTCCCTCTCTCTTCGGACCGCAGTTCCCCACAATTTTCTTTTAAATGATCGATATTCTCCGACCCTTCGCCGCACATCCTACATACCTCATCATTTCTCCAGTACATATTCTCTCTTTCCTCATTCCCGCATCTAAACCTAGCTATGAGTCTTTTTTCTTTTATACTTCTTTTCCCCCTTAGATATCCTGGTATTCCTTCCGCACTTAAGTCCCTGTACTTGTCATCGTATCTTCTCCCTTGTATCTCGCACTCCTTTCTTGTATTTGTATATCTTTATCTATACTTATCACTTCCTTGTCCATTCTTCTCCCTTCCTTCTTTTCTGTTTATCTCCTCTCTGGAATACCCTACCTTTTCATAATAATGTTTCCTGTCCTCTTCACCGTATTTGTTTAAATAATTCTCCACTTCCTTCCATCATTTCTTTAGTATCTCATGTCTCTTATCCTTTCTTTCAAATCTTACTGCCAATTTTCCTATCCAAATTCTAATCTTATCTATTTTAGTTCTCCTTCTATTATATATCATGTTTCTTTTCCCAATCCCAACGTCTATTTCAGTATTTTAATTGTATCTTCTCAGCTTTTCCCATTCTTTCCATCTAGATATTTCCGCCCCACATACTCCTTACCAACTTCTCAAACAACCATTTTCTTTTTTCAATATCT
Source organism: Abscondita cerata (assembly GCA_030710515.1). Taxonomy (NCBI): domain Eukaryota; kingdom Metazoa; phylum Arthropoda; class Insecta; order Coleoptera; family Lampyridae; genus Abscondita; species Abscondita cerata. The sequence goes on along the minus strand of JALBCR010001511.1, from coordinate 86,969 downwards.
TATCCAAAAACCCTTTCCCTTATCCCCCACACCTGACTCAATACCTAGTTCCCTTTCTGTCCTAATTTTCTTATATGCCCCTCATCCTTATGCTTCAACTAAAATTATACCCAAGATACTTGTATGTCTTTTTGCCTCCATAACCATCTCTCTTTTATTCCTAAGCCTTAAATGTTGTGTTGTGAATACAGTATGTCTCCAAAATTAAGTACCTATTTAAATAAAAAAAATAGTAGATAATTTTACTAGGGTTAAACAATAATATTTGTTTAATTCTAAGTAAAATATACTATAGTATTTTCGCTGTAGCTTTGCGGTTAAGTGATTAGGATTTCCACTTGCAAACTGTATGCTTCAATATTTGTGAAAGTCAGTGGTACTTAAAATTTCTACATAGGTATTCGTCATTAAAATTGCAATTGGCTAGGAATGTTATTTTCATTTTCCTTATCACTAATGAGCTTGTTATTGTTATTATTAGAATAAATAAAGCAATTAGACGTCGCTTCGGCCACTCGTTGCAAGAACGTTCTTCTTTATTGATTACGTGTGTTTAAGTGTTTATCTCAAAAAAATGCCCGGTGAAGTTTTAAACTCTCAATCTCAAATGTTCGTAATAAAATTATTACAATATTTTGAACAAGAGAAAGAAAACGGCGGTCCCTTGATTTCCGTGCTGTCTGTACAACAGGTAAGTGAATTATAGCAACTTTGTGTGCAACTATGTTAAAAATGAACTGTTTTAGAGAGTGAGTGATGCTTATGCTTTGAGTGTTTCGTTAAGAACTGTACAAAATGTAAAGAAGAAATACAACGAAAATCCAATACTACGCACACCAAATAAATCTCGCAACAAAGAAAGCGAAAAACGATTGATGCTTCGCACGAAGTCAAAACCGTATTAAATCATCGGTCTATACTATGTACGCGGAAAAAATATCTTTCCTTGAGCACACTACAAAAGTTTTTGGCTGAAAGGCATGGACACGAAGTAAAACAAACAAGTTTGTTCCATTTATTACGGATATGTGGATTCGAATACAAAAAGATGACAATAGACGTGCTCTTTGCGAACAATCTCACATTGTAGCGTTAAGAACCACGTTTCTGGATTCATATGCAGCCAACTATAATTTGCCAACACCTCGAACATTTGTTTTCTTAGATGAAACTTGGATTTTTCAAAAAGGTACGTACGTCTCTGATGGATATATTTTTCATAATTCTTAATATCATTTTGTAGGTGGTATAAAACGATCCTGGCAAGATGATTCGATAAAAAGTGTTCGTAAATTGCAGACTGAGGGAAAGCGGTACATCGTTGTCCATGCCGGAACAAAAACGGATTCGTTCCTAATGCAGATTTAGTATTTTCAACAAAGAAAAACGGCGGATTATCATGACAATATGTCCGGGGATTTGTTTAAAAATGGGTTTGTGATAAATTATTACCCAATTTGGATCCAAATTCAATAATTGTTATGGACAATGCACGCTACCATTCTACCATAGAAGAAAAACAGCCTTCTGTTACGTGGAAAAACAAGAAATAAGAGAGTGGTTAACGAAGAATAATATTGTATTTCCTGATAATTTCCTTAAAAAGATTTATTAGATTTGGCGAAACAACACCGAAAACAAAACGTTTACGCTATCGACAAACTTATTGAAGATGCTGGACATACGGTTTTACGTCTTCCACCATACCATTGCCAATTCAACCCGATTGAGCTAATTTGGGGTATTTGTAAACAGTATTATGATAGGCATATTGGTGAAAACTGTTATACAGACGACAACGTTGAAAAAACATGGAAACTGGCCCTGCAGCAAGTAACACCGGAAATATGGTCTAATACGGTTACTAAAACCGAAAACTTAATTATGGATTATTGGCAAAAGCTTCAAAATATTAGGAAGCATTGTGTAGTAAATAATATTGTAATAAACTTAGCAGAAGATGATGAAACTGACAGCGAGAACGAAGACAGTGATAGTGAAAATGACGATGAATGTGGTAATGAGGAGATATCAATATAATGTAACAATTATAAAAAATAAATGGTTTAGAACCCCTGACTTCTTATTTAAAAGTTTACATTTGAACAAAAGGGAGCTCATTATTCCATTGTCACCAAACAATACTTAATGGTGTTGTTTACCTGTTTATTGCTCGAGGCGATTAGACATGCCCAATATTTTAGGTAGGTATAATATAAAATGTTAGAAGAGGACAACACTATAAGGGTATGTGATTTCTGAAATTAAGCGCTAATCACTTAACCGCAAAGCTACAGCGAAAATACTATAGGGTTCATTGCTGGTTTTCATATGTTATTCTCAAATTCTCAAGTGACTTTTTACTCTCGACAAATCAGGTTGGTACTTTACCGTCACGTTCATAATTACCAACCTTAATAGTTGTGAAAACAGAAGAACTGTCACGTTTGCCAGCAGTCCAATAATATAGCGCTTTAATGTCTCTTGAAGAAAAAAAACCTTTTTTTTTTTGATAATGAATTTTTGATCATTACGGTATACGTTAATTTACCTACTTAAAGAAAATAATAATAACCTGCATGGGTTTGGAAATAAATCAAATGTCAACTTTAAAAACAATCAAAACAAAAGCATTTTTAAAACAATGAGCAAAAGTCACTTGAATCGACAATCGTTTTTGTGAATTTCCTTTTCGTTACGGTAACTGCCGACAGCGGCTAATAACGGCAAAGACAGGTATTTTCAATATAAATTAATTGACGTCAACAAAAACAAGCAGCACCTTCTTTAAATGTAAACACAGCGCAAATAGATTTATCAAAGACCAAAAACGAAGAAAAAAGCTTTTCGGTACCAACTCCATCACTTCTAACTAATTACAACAACTTTAATTAAGTGTAGTTTCTTGTTTGATTTTTTTTTCTTATTTTTTTCGTTGTTTTAATCGGGTCACTGCAATCTGCGATACAAATCTGTTAATTCTTTCTTTTTTGAGTTCGACAACGGCGGCGATTTAAAAATAGCTTAGCGAAGGAAATAAAAAGACGCGAGCGTAAATGTCAAATTGGTGAAATGTGTCTTTTTGGAATAGTTTATATATTTTTACTGTAAACACATAATTCAAAATGCAAGTTTGTTTAATGTACGACTTTAAATCAGAAGACAGTGAATTAGTCTATTTAAAATAAACATGCCTAAATAAATGTTCGGTTTGTCAAATTAATGTAGCGTTGGAATAGTAGTCGGATGAAATATTATTTCCGAAGTAGAGTTTTTTTTATTGATATTAATCTTTTCGAAGGTTTTTTATTCGTTTGCGATTAATTTTAACACAAAGAAATTTTTTGGTTTCGATTTATCGAAAATGGAATCGGGCCAATTGGTGAGTGTGTAAGAAGTAAAGATCTCCATGGCAATCCGTCAGTTTAGTAATTTCTCACTGCTAACATTCCGACACAGACGCCTTCGGCAATTAGCAGAAATAGAAATAGTCGCTAGACTCAAACGACGCTTTGTACAGTCGCCCATGCACAACCACGAGCAAGATTTTGATACGATAACGAAGAAAAATTGACGCCTAAAATAAAAGAGTTTTAGAAAGAAATTTTCTATTTCAATCAGAATTGTACTTGATAGTGGCAACAAGCTAAAAATTAATTAATAATCTCAATTATAATTATGATTAATTACGTGCTACCTTTATAATTTACTATAATAAATAAAATTACATAGAAGGACTTTACGTTAAAGAAGTTATGATAAATTGAGGGTAATGATAATATAAAAAATATTTATCACAAATAACTATAATTTATATTAATTTTGAACCTTTATGAAGGTAAGCATTGCAATTTGTGCTAGTTTTACATTGCAATGTTTATGTATTACAGCAATTAAACGTAATGATGCCGTTAAAGTTTTTTACAATTGCTGTTTGCTACTTGTTCGGAACAGAACGCTTTCCTTTAACTATAAGTAGGAGTTATATCTAATTTTCTTGATATTGATTTTTTTTTTGAAAACAATTGAGATTGTGTTATTTCACAAAATATAATTTGGTTCGTCATCTTTCTACAGTAGAGTTCAACACATTAATTTAATTAATTGAAAAAAAAAGATATTAAATCGAATACGGTCAAATGGTCGCAGGACATTTGGATCGATTAGAGGTCGCCATATGTTAAATATCTAAATTGTATTAATCTTACCCCACATAGATATTTTCAGATTTATTGAAAAAGTTTTAAAATGCTGCTACATGTCGGTAAAATTATCAAATGTCTCGAAATGTTCATTCTTCATTGTAGTATTTTATGTATACAGGGTGAATCACTACAAACGAGAAGGTTTATAGGGAAACAGTAAAAGTTTTGTCATTTTAGTAGCATGCACGTTGATAAATATTACATTTTAAAATTATTTTGAAATTTGCAGTAGAGTACCTATGTATCAAAAAAGTGTGGCGCATTAAAGTTATATTTGTTCTGTACTTTTTTTGCGTTTTTTGATTACCCGTAAAAACTAAGGTATACTTTCATAAAGGTTCCCTATACCTAAATACGGAGTGTTCTGAATTAGTCGACATTTCTTAAAATCTGAAGTATTAATCCAACAAATCATAACAAATTTACTCTTAAGTTTAAATAGTTGGATATTTGTATTCCATGATTGAATATTAAACATTTCTTTACACAATTTACTGGTTACTTTATTAGAAAGTATCATGCCAACTCTTTCCGTCAATTATAATGCCCGTTTTTTCCCAACACAGTTTTTTAAACACATCCTCCAGAGCGGCAGTAAACAATTTTGTATTTCGTCACGTGCATTGTGAAATTTTCACAAACGTTTTTAATAATAAATTTGTGTATCTGGAGTCAACTCTTGCATTATTTAGTGATTCCAAGAATGTCCAGGTTTCAATGGAGTCAAATGCCTTCTCGTAATCAACGAAGGCCAAGTACAGGGGTATGTTATATTCTGAGCATTTCTCTATTAGATGATGTATTGCTTGCAGGTAGTCAGTGGTGCTGAATCCTTTTCTAAATCCTGCCTGCTCCACAGGCTGATAAAAGTCTAGTTTGTTGGTGAGGCGATTTGTTATGATTCTGGTCAGCAGTTTGTACAGGGACGAAAGAAGGCTAATTGGTCTATAGTTTTCCATGTTTGTTCTGTCACCTTTTTTTAAGAGGATTTTTACTTCTGAATTTTGCCATTCTTTCGGAACTTTTCCTTCCTTAAGACATTTGTTCAAACAAGCAAGAATAACCTTTTCCAGCGTATCACCTTCCAGTTTTAACATTTCATTTGTTATTCCATCTCCACCCGGAGCCTTATTGTTTTTCATTTTCCTCAGGGTCGCTTTCAACTCTATTCTATCCACGTCAGGTATCTCTTCAGACCCAACATTTAAAATCGTGCGATTTTTTAAATCGTTTGGCTTCGGCTTAGTTAAACTGTACAGTTTCGTGTAATAGCTCTCAACTACGGCTGCTAATTCGGCTTGTCGTAACAATTTGCCCGCTTTCGTCTTTTATTTTTGTGATTACTTGCTTGACACGGCTAAGTTTCGAACGAAGGACTTTCATAGAGCAATTCTTCTCAATAGTGTCATTTATCACCTTGGTGTTGTGGTTTCTTACATCTTTCCTTAATTTCTTTTTATGACTTGACTTAGTTTTTGATGTGCTTCAGAACCTTTGTTTAGTTTACGCCTTTTTTCAATTAGCACTTTCTTGGCTGATCTTGTTGGACTTGCTTTTTTTAGATATTGCACACACTGTTTTACTTGCTGTATGAATAGCCTGTAATACCGTTGAGCATAAATAGTCCAGATCTATAAATTCAGCATATATGCCTTGTAACTCTCTTTGTCGACCGTTTCTTGGTAAAGTGATTTCTGAGAGGTAAGTTTTTCTGAAGTAGGAAATTGCCCTCTATTTACAAGTTTTCCCCTTTCTAAAGTAGTATTTAGCTGAATTTGAGCTCTAACCATTTGGGCTTATCCAGGTCCATTTCCTGTTGTTGTATTTTTTGTAGAAGGAATTCGTACAGAACAAGTTCTCGCTGGCAATAAAATTTACAAGAAGTTGGCCTCTAGGGTTTCTTTCTTTTAGTTCGAAATTCCCAATATTTGGAGGATCACCATCTTCCTTTTTGCCTACTTTTCCGTTGAAGTCTCCTGTTAGTACCCGAAAATTAGTTGTCTCAGCACCAATAGCTGTTGTTATGTCCTCGTAGAACTGTTCTATCTCCTGATGGTCAGAGGTACTTGTTGGGGCGTATCCATGTACGTTATATCTCTTATTCACCCTTATGACTGCATATATTACACGATTTGATATAGCTCTCGTCTTAATAACTCTATCTTTAATTCTTTTGTGAAAGATAAAAGCAACTCCCCCTAGATGTGACTCAGTGTCAGAGTTGTTCTGATACAAAAGGTTACCAGACTTGAGAAGTGTTGTATATTCACCGGGCAGTCTTGTCTCACATACACCCACTATGTCCCACTTGATATATTCTAGCTCGGTTTCAAGATGCACTAAATGTTCTTCAAACCGAGCTAGAACATATAAAGTCCGTTATTAGTAGGATAAAATACTATAAAATGACAATAACTAACTAAATTACGTATGCATTTTTGTTTCAAAATCCGTTGCTACCATTAATTTAAAAAAATTATAAATTGTTCAAAACTGTAACACTTAAGCATAGGACAACCTTATTCCATTCGAAAAAGGACTTTCGTGTTAACAATATGAATCAAATAATTATAACCAACTAAGTGTTGGCAAGAATAAAAATCTCGAATTGACTGCTGTACAAAGTTCGTAGCAAACACCGAGAATCACTGGACAGGGATTTAGTCCTTTTGGGACTCTTCAGAAGTTAGAGAACTCGAGTTTAAGTTCGCTATTGTAATTACCGAAGGATCGACTTATGTAACTGCTTTTATACATCTGTAGACAAGTTGATTTAATGAAAATGCATCTTCGTACGTGTTACGTCAACACGAGTCGAGAGTAGAAGTCGCAAAACTTATTGTTCGAATATGAATTAATAAAATACAAGATTCTCCATTGCAAATAGAGCTCATATTACATACTGAATCATCTAATAATTAACCTGTAAATTCTGAACACCTTGTAAAGGGGTCCGGACAAATCACCGAATGGAGAAAACGCCGGATTTGTGGACAAATCGCCGAAAAACTTCTGTGGAGAAATCGCCAAAAAAAAATGACAAAACGCCGAAAACGTTTCTGTGGACAAATTGCCGAATGTGGTTAAAACGCCGAAAAGTAAAAAAAGACGCCTTAACGAACGCAACCTGGCATCGTCCCCGATCTCCAACCGAATCCGTGGACAAAACGCTGAAAATGTTACAGCGAACAAAACGCCAAAAACGCTTGTGTGGACAATCAATTTAAGTTATTTTTATATGATCTAGGGTGAACGGTGTTGGTTGGTAGATTACATTTACTACAATTTCTTTCTTTAAAAAAAATACATTCATGATAATAATTTTAATTTCAAAAAGAAACTTTATTTTCACGTACAATTTATTTTAATCAATTTAAGTTGTTTTCATGTGATCAGGAGTGAACGTGGTTGGTAAGTTACAGTTATTACAATTTCTTTCTTTAAAAAAATTTCATTCATAATAATAAATTTTTATTTCAAAAACAAATTTTTTCACGTAAATTTTTTTAATCAATTTAAGTTGTTTTCGTAGAAGTAAAGAGCATACTTGTTGAATAATAGACTTATATCTGTGGGGTCATTTAAAACAAATTGTGTACAACGAGTCACTAGACAATGATGAAGAGTTTAGCTTTTTGAATTTTTTATTTCATTATACCATTATTTATTAAATTTATTAAATAAAACTTAAGCCTAGTTTGAATGTTGTAGTGTGAGGGTAAGAGGAAGAATATTTGGAGGACATATTGAAAAGAGATGGTGGCTATTTGAAAAACTGGTGAAAAGTCTATGATGTACAGCGAGGAGGTGTGGGATTAGAAGGAGTGGGAGATTTTGGACGGAGTGCATGAAAGGTATTTGAGATGGACGATAGGGCTAGATAAAGAGACACCGGAGCGGGTACATAATAGAGGAAGAAATAAAACTGGAAAAGATAAGAATAGGTGCGGGGAAGAGAGCGTTGAGATATGAGGAAGAGAAAATCAAATTTTACACGAGTGTTGGAGGCAAGTGAGAGATATGAGGATAAAACAGGGTTCGCAAAGGAGGAGGTGGAAATATATAGAAGAGAAGAGAGGAAGGCAAAAGGAGAAATAGGGAGGGACAAGGATACGCAAATGCAAGGAAGGAGAGAAAAGGTAACGAATGAGAAGCCTAAACATATAATGAGGTAATTAGTTTAATGGAGCAGAGAACGATTGCGACGTTTAGGACGGGTAACGAGGAAAACAAAAATAGGTACTGGTGGGAGAATGTCAAAAGAAAATGTAGAATATGTGAGAAGAATGTGAGGAACTAAGGTTGGAATTAAGACAAAGGAACGAGGTATTGGGGGAACGTGGAGAAGGGGCGGATTGAACGAGATAAGTGCTAGAAAGAAAAACAATATGGACGGAATAAGAGAGAAGAAATAAGGAGTGAAGTAATTAGAAAGGAGGAAGAAGGAGTTATTTTTTTGGTTTTGTTTTCATGTATTTATATTCGAGGTTTAAAAGATAAGAGTATCTTATTTTAAATTGCTTTTTTTGTATGGTGTGTAAACCAAATTCTTTTGTTAATGTTAAAAAACAAAATAAATATCTATCTATCCATCTATGTTGTAAAAAATCAAGGCTCAGTTAATCTCAGGTAAGGAAAATAATCAGATATACGATGTAGAATAAAAATCATATCATGGTCTATTTTTTAACCAATTTGAAAGCTAAATTATAAAAAAGTAAACATGGGTCAAACATTCCTCTTAAAGAGAAAGGAAACAAACATGTGTACTTCTCCTCTCCTAGCGATAGGAAGCAGGTACATGCGTATATACACTTCGTGTGTGATGAGGAACTGAAGAAGTTACTTGGTCCAGAGTAATGAGAAAAACTCACGGCGACCAAACGACGTGAATCAATCTCCCAAATTATTATACCACTTGGTCATAAACCTCAGTTGCTAACTTGTAAAACTTGCGTTATTGAAGAGAGGAGAAGCAGACAAACATGCATCCCCTCTCCTAGTAGGGCTGCTCTATCATTTGGTAGCTACTTCAGCCGGAAAGGGATTACGTAATATCAGAAATACATCATGTACCCTGAAATGTAGAACGTCCCATAGATACAAGCAGTAGATTCTCGATACGTGTTAGTGTTTCTTTCAATCACCGATAGATGGCGTTATGCGTTGGCTTTCCAGTTTCGTATTGATTGAATATCGCGATTATAGTGTCGTGATGGATATCGATTCAAAATCGATTATATTTCATCAAAGATGGCTGCGCGCAGTAATACCAAAAATAATGTTTCAACCTTTCCTCATAACTGAATCTTCTTTCACGATAATAGGAGTGACCAACGCAAGAAGATGTAAAATATCGTGATCCATTCTCAAATAATTTTGGAAATGAACTAATGTTGTCTAGATTCGGGTCAAAAGGCCGTCGTTAATTGGAATTTTTTCCTAGCCTTTTCAGAGGTCTTTACTTTTCCGATGTTGAATGTAGACTGATAAGTTGTGCTTTGCGCCAGTCAAATCCGGATTTTTGTAAGTACCCTTTAGGTGTTTTTGATGATTGGATTCCAGATCGGGTTGAGCCTCAAAATGTATCCCTTTCTGTTATGATAACGTTAGCTGCTGCTAGTAAATAAAAGCTCTCGAAGACTATTGTGTGATCCCCATTGCTAAGCGCATGATCGCCTACCGCTGACTCTTCGGTGTGTCTCAGATGACACTTTGCTCGATGTTCTTTAAGCCTAGTTCCCATCGATCCCTTGGTGGTTTCTATGAATACTATGCAACGAGAACAAGGTTTACGGTAATCTTCGGCTGCTAAAAAAGGACCTCTTTCTTCTTTTGTTGATCTGATAGTCTGCCGTATATTGTTGGTTGGTTTGAAGATAGTTTGGATGTCGTGCCTCTTTATTTCTATCCGGTCTGTCATTTTGGATATTTATTTATTTATTTATTCGTATGCTACATTTTAAATATTGTATTGTGATGTAAGTATTATGAATGGTGCCCCAGAAGATTAGTATAAACCTGTATAGTGTGGTGCCGAAACCGTGTGAAATAGTGCATTGATTAGTCTTGGCAAAGCATTTGCTTCAAGGTTTAGGAAAACAACTAAAACCTAAACATGCCAACCTTTACCTACCTTAGCATTCATATGTAATAATATTAATTAAGTGTGTACACATTATAGAAGATAAATAAGAACATAAAATATAACAGCCATTGTATGACGACATATAATGGACCGGTCCAAGCGCCACTCACGACAATGACGAAAAACATAGTAGGTTAAAGAAATAGCATGGCGCCAGGGCGGTAGTGAATCGACTCTCAGATTCCATTGCTCTTGATCTTTCGGACGTCATTTTCTCTCTCAATCTCCTTCCGAGTGTAATCGTTAGCTTCAAAGGCAGTTTTTAGGTGTTCGAGTTCCACCGGAAGATTATCTGGTTCAGATTCTGCTGAAAAAACTTTAAAACCCCCAGTAGTTCTGTAGCTATTCGAAAAAACTTGAAAAACTGTCACCTAGATTCAGGCACATCATTGAAGGCATAAATAAAATTGATTTTTTTTAATTATATTTTAATTATAGATACTAACATTATCTTGATAACCATGAGAGTAATTCTTTTTTTTTAAATTTATTATGAGTTTGCTTTAATGAAACAAGCAACCTCTGTTTGAAAATTGTTTTCGTAACTTTTGCGATAAGAGATGTATTGGACTAAAAAATACAGTTTTTCGGAACTGCTCGGAATTTTTGAGTTTTCGTAACAGGATCTGAACCAGCATAATAAGCTGCACACCATAACAAAGATCCTAGTCAATTTGGGACACACTGTATAATTTAACAAAAGTCTTAGCATGCAAAGGCGTTGAAATTCTATTGGTAATATGTACAGGACACGTTTTTCTGTTCCTTCGGTTACTTCTGCACAGATTGTAATGAAAATGAAAACTTTGCAATAACCAGTATTTGTAATTTAACCAGCAGTCGCAATAAATTAAATGTTCTTATCGCTTATTTGAAAATGACAACTTTCTATTTATTTTTAATATTGAGGTCATTCAAAAACCATTTCTGCTTTATCAAAATCAATCCAAAGAATAAACTACTAAAATGTTTCTAGTAAAACTTAAAAAAAAAAGCAATTCTCATTTTTTAAAATTGATTGAACTACACTCTACTTTCCAGGAAGCGATACATTCGCTTCAAATGTTTCAATAATATTACGCCACTGGAGTTAAGTTAGAATGATCGCGGTTTCTAGAACTCCGTATCCTAAACGTTCGATTATATTCTACAATTTATCTACAAGTATAAAAGCGAGTCATGCGTTTATTTAGTTCAGTTGCGAATTATTATTTAAAGCGAGTGGATATAAATTGTAACGTGTAATGTAATTGTATTTAAATCTGAATTATAAAATTATAATCTCAGAAATGCAATCAGTTAACTGGAACGGCAATTACCATCTTAGTTTATACTATTTTCACGTGTTGTTTATACACGAGATGTTCTAAGACACGTATTTCAGTTATAAATAATCTCTTAATACCGTTGAAGAGTGTAATTCGATCCTCAATGTTTATTAATTCTTGGGGTTGTAAATGCGGAACAAAAACTATAAGATTCGTCATAATAATTTGACTCCTTCCCCTAATAGTTGTGTTTTGAAGAATTGTAAAAAATGTAACTATGTAGGATTATGAATTTCTCTCTGGATAATACTTACAAAATGCAAAAAAAATGTATTTAATACGTTTGTTCTCATTATTCAATTCACTTTCATACAATTTTATCACATTATTAATAGAAGAAGAAAATATTTTGTTAATCTTTATAACGAATTTTTTTTCAAAGTTACAATTTCAATTACAACAGTGCAATTTGCCTATTTTTTAAATGTTGCGCTTTTCTCCATAATAGACCAATGACAAAGATACGCATTACTTTTGCACCAATTTTCTTTTAGGAACAAAATTATCAAGAGACTTCTGCAGGAGCAGAACAAACACATGAGTGTTCTTTGTTTCGACAATAAATTAATGTTAACTTTAGCAAATAACTTTCTTGACCAGCATGTAAATAGTTTTAGAAGATGCAGAACGTAAGAAAAGAAATACGGAGTTATTAAACAAACTGTATAAGTGAATTTATGATTCAATGCCAATCATCAATTAATGTTGCTACATATTTTATTGATTTTTGGGAGTGAGTATTTTATCAAAAAACTGATATTGTCATTCAGGGATAATATTCTACAGTACTTTATTAAAAAAACGTAAAAATTGCTAATTAATGTAAGAAAGGATTTCATTTGAAAAAAGAGAAAAGCGTTTACAAAAAAAATTGAATGTTATTTGTTTACATATTCTCATTGCTTGTTGTAAATTTACATAAATATATACACTATTTCATTCCTTTTTTCTAACAAATTGACTGTTTTATTTCCGGCAATGAGGCCATTAAAATATTTTTATAAATACGTGTTTTCAAAAAACTCGACGAGAATGTGTTAAAAACGCAATAACTGTAGGAATAAATTTCCATAAGTGAAAGTTTTCTAATTCTTCACATACGAGCATATAACCGTGTTTTTTTTATTAATGCAATTGTTCGGATTTATTTGCACTTTACATGCACTCATTAAATTATGAGCAAAAAACTTTCAAGAGCATAAGCTATTTTTTTCCCCAATTAAAATAAAGATTCGGCCGGATATTGATTTGATCTAAAAATAGATACAGCTCGGGGCGGTAAATTTTTAACATTTTTCTTTAGTTGAAAGTTGACACTGACAAAATGGCGTCTGCAAGAAAACCCTCTCTGGGGATGGAAGTTGAGTTGGAGTAATTGGACCGCATCCGCGAGGGTAGAATGATTTATTTTATTTGAAGATGCGGGTGGGTGGATTTAAAAAGGCGTGCTCGAATATGCTGTTCTTGTATTGATTTTAATATCAGAAGGAAAAAAAACGGGAGGCTTTTCCGCTCTTTCTGGAGATAAGATATTCGAGCCTCGTAGTGTAAATAACTGTATTAATTTGAGGAAAGAAAATTACAAAGTGCAAATTCTGCTTTTTTCATTGATAAACAATTGGTGCAGCATCTGAAATGCCGGCGGTCGTAAAAACTGGGCCTATTAAAATCTTTCAGTCGAGTGAGGTTGTTTATCTTAGCCCTCGTTACTGCCGCCTTAGGCTTAAGACTTTACGATTACTCCCGTAACTCCAATATTTCAATGAGAAAAGCCGAACTAGACGTTTATGCGATTGGTAAGAACATAAAATAGATTTTAATAAATATTTAATACCTACATAAATAAACATCGAAAAATCTTACCTGCAACACTCTCTTAGGCAAGCCAGTCTTCTGTGATAGTTGTTTCAGATCTTTCGCGTCGGGATTGTGATTAATCGAAAAGTAGGACTTCATCGTTCTTAATTGATGATGTTTAAATGAAGTCCTCATCCTCTTCGTCCTTTGGTTAGATCCCGGCATGCCCGGTCCACCGGGTGATCGGCCGAACGACATGTCCAAATAATCTGAATTTAAATCTGCAATCATTATCCTGTCTTAAAATACTATTTAAATCTATAACTATGCGTTTTAAAAAAGGCAATACGTAAAGAAAGGGCGAACGTAATAAAAAAAATGAAGAAGCGTAGGTTTAAACGGCCGAATGGTACAAGCGATGGTGGGCGTAGCGGCTCCTGCTTCACGATATTTTCCGTAGATAATGTTAGTCAACAAATTCAACATTGACAAACACATCGACCATTTTTCGATTAAAATCTGATTGTAAATTATGTTTACTGGAGAACCCATAATTCTTTGTTCTCGCTTTAATATTCCCATAGACTTTTCTCATATAAATCATTTTGTGTTTCCGAATAGACATGATTTGCGGAAAACGAGAAGAAGTCTGTTGAAACTGTGCCAGTTTTTCTTTTGGTTACAAAAACCGATAATAATTATCGTGAGAAGTCAAAGCTCATTGAAAATATCAACAATCTTTAAATGTCGGTGAATAAACTCATCTATTTATACTATGATAGTTGCACACGGAAATTATGAAAAAACACACTCACTAACGAGTCCAAATACACTGAAGAATTATAATTATCTATGTAAAAGATTTAAAGTACTGCATTGTGTAGAATTTGAAAGACGACAAAATCCGAACAATTACAACCTAAGTCTAAAAAATTACTTGCAATTAATGTAAATTGTTAAAATTATAATTTACCACAGGTTCACAGACTTTGTAAATTAAATTCAGGTGAACAAACATCAAACTTAGTTCTTCATACGAAAATTTATTTGGTTAGTTTTTAATGATTTACTGAAAAAATTGCAACATCCTTAGAATTATTGATTGTATCAGTAATTTTGACATTCTTTAATTTTGATTAATCTGTATTAATCATTTTTACAATATTCATGCCAAAGACAGAACTTGGATTATAAGGAAGTGTAAAAGTGGTCGAATCAAACGAGTGTGGTATAGAGCTGGACACAATCACAATCAACAAATAAAATTAATTCTTAAATAACAATTTACTTAAATTTGTAAATTTGACTGAATTAAACTTGAAGTACTACATGGTAAGAAGTAACATGTCGACTAGCAACGCCCTCTCACACTTGTAACGTCTACCATTAAGTAGCTTGTAATTTTCCAAATCAGTTGTATTGTGTGAAAATATAGTATCTATGGAATCAGTCTATTTTATTCACAATAGTTTCGACGCCATTATGATGATCACCCATAAAATTTCAAATTTTTCCATAATTTAAATTTTAAAAAAGTGTGAATAATATACCTATTGGATTATATTCATAAAAATTCTTCATATAAAAAATTGAATTTTGGATTTCAAAGTAAACAGGAAATAGTGTTTTTTTTTAATTCGGCAACACCTATACACTGTTGGACAAAATTTACCTTATAATTGACACATCTTCTTAACCCAGATATGCCTATAGGTTAAGTTGAAAATTAAAAATAATAATTTAATGAAGTTGCATTTTATTAATGATAACAAAATTATGGAAACTCAAAAAATTGGATTTTTTCCAAAATAGGCAAAATTTCAGCCGTACTAAATGTAGAACATTAGGCACATCGACACTTGTAATATAACATTTATTTTTGGTGTGAAACTGCACAAAACACTTAACATGCACCCCGATATTGCACTTTAAACATCTTGTAGTGGTTCTTTGGTGACAATGACCACATCGAGTTTGTTTTTCTTGAGGAATGACAAGGTGGTCCAGATGGTCGTAACGTAGATCGTTGTCTCGGGAGCTACTTGCATGTCCTTTTTGATAAGACGGTCTTTTTTTATTCTGAACAAGTAATGCACAAGCAATTCTCCTTCTGAAATTCAACTGGTCCAAATCTCCTCCACTTCGGCGATGTAAATGCCAAGCATTCTGGATTGCCAAATCAATGGAGTGCATCAGTAATGGAATATACCATTTTTTCCCCGAATAGAAATTCGATACAAACTGATATTTTGTTCAGATCGATCGACCCCTCCCATATTGGCATTGTACATGTGGATGAGATGAGGCTGCTCTACCTGGATATTCTTTTTCTCCTTCTGTGAATAACGTTTGACCATGTGGATTGGTGTAACTCCCGCGAAGTTCGAACAGAGACAAACAACACTATTATCGTGCCACTTTACTGCAATGAAATTCTGATCACTGATTTTCGCGTAATCGTAACTCCCTCGACTATTTTTTTCATATCCTTTGAACTCACCAGCGAGACTCCCCTCAATCGATTTTCTCTCACTGTACCGGTAGCGTAAAAATTCAGTGCTGTCAACTCTTCTATCAGGGAATTGAAGTGAAGAAATTATCGAAGAAAAGATGAAACTTCATGTCTGGCCATTTTTGCGCAGAGCTTGAGCGTACTCCAAGACTACTCCTGCACCAACTCCAAAATCTTTATAAGTTTCACTAATGTTTGTTGAAGCTCCCTGATATGGTTCAAACCAGTTCACATAACCCAACCTGGTAGTCCCAACCCACAACTTGTAGCCATATGGTATAGGTTTTCCATGAATATACTGCTTGCACCCATGACGTCCATAGTATGGGACCATAGCTTCATCGATTGAGTGCATTTCCTCTGGAGGCGAATGCTCCATGAATCTTTTATTCAACAGTGTGAAAATCGGCCGCACTTTTGTGAACTTGTCTCGTGGCTCCAGCTCATGATTGTCACAAACATGAAGATTCGAGAACAAATAGTCAAATCTGTCTCTTGAAATAGCTTCCGAAACCATGTCATTGTGACCATCTCTGTCGCGTTCCCAGTAAATCCGTCGCCTTGGCACTTGCACATATCCACTAAGGATCAGAACTCCAATGAAAGCCTTGACTTCATGTCTTTCTATGTTTGGTCTCCGGTTCTTTTGTTGGGCGTATTGATTGCTGCAGTATAGAATGGTGTCTATTACTTCCTCATCAAAAACTTTGAAAACATTTCCAAAGGACTCTCTAAATTAGGTACGTTAAAATTATTATCAAAGGTTGTTGTAATCGGAGCCAAATCTTCCGCAACCCAATCGTAATCCTTCTTTTTTTTGCAGGTGGTTTTGTTTGTTT
This sequence comes from Abscondita cerata, assembly GCA_030710515.1. Classification (NCBI taxonomy): domain Eukaryota; kingdom Metazoa; phylum Arthropoda; class Insecta; order Coleoptera; family Lampyridae; genus Abscondita; species Abscondita cerata. Next base: position 70,140 of record JALBCR010001511.1, on the reverse strand, counting down.
CTGTTTATTTATCAGCACGTTTGTTCGCAGTTGGGATAAGAGTAAATTGTCACCCGATGAAAAATCGCTGTCGTGGTCATCGGCTTCAAAGACAATTTCTGCAGGAGCATTCAGTTGGTTTGCCGGTAGATTATCAATGGTGAGATCATCTTCACCTCCAGAATCTTCATCTGTTACTTCATCTGTTGCATTGCCAGGAGGAAATATCGTGATTTTGTCGACACTGCCAACATTTTCTTCATTGTCCTCTAACATTGCAAGAGCTTCATGAAGCGAGAACCCCTGTAATTGAATGATATTTGTAGACACATATTTTCCTAATGTACTATATTTAGTACACCTCTTTTCACCCCAAAAATTACCACAATTTCTCAAAATAACTTGAATATATGAATGCCTACTGTTAACATGATTATTTGTTGTTATGTTTTCCATTGAACAAAATTTTTATAGTTTTTATTTATTTGCAATCAACTTACCTCTCGAAGCGGATGTTATGATCGTCCATTTCTATTTGTTGGCTAACTTTGAAGCGAAACAAGACACAAACGAGATTTGAAAAGTCAATTGAATGTTGACACTTGCGTTGTCTGGTATGTACTGAATGGATTCATGCATCTGAACAAGTTGCAGCCAGTCGGCACTGCACAGGCTGAGACTTGTTTGAGCCGTACTACATATAGTACATTAGGCATACCTGGGTTAAAGAATCAAATAACACTGCACCCTTTCAATTGTTTTAAGTTCATTGTTTTTAGTTTTTTCTAATTTGTCGTCAGTTTTTCATACTGTTGAAATACTTATCAATTTGGTAGAGGAACGGTATACCCAACGCGAGGTTGCTTGAAAGATGGGTGTTCATCATACCACCATTAGTCGATATCTCCAGTGGTTCAGGGAAACAGGTAGACATCGTAGGCGAATAGGTCAAGGCTGGCCAAGATCCACTAACCAATTGTGCAATCGATTTATGCGCTTGCAAGGTTCCTCATCGGAAATGGCTTAAGTTTGCTTGAGAACACGTGGAATGGAACTTGGGAGCTTGGAACAAAGTCTTGTTTATTGATGAAGTAAGAGTGGGCTTAAAATCTTCTGATGGACGCAGTTTTATCTAGAGAAGACCTGTTGCCAAAAATGTACGGTTCCCCAAGTGGATTTCCATGGAGGCGGTGGGATCATCTTAAACGACATATTCGACGTTGAAATCCTGCTCCTGACAAGTTGACTGAGTTTGATTTAAATTCTTTTGGAATTTATAGGTGGGGCGCTAATTTTGCCCATCAGTGTAAAAAAATTAAACGTAACGCCAATATTCAAATGGTAACGTTCAAATGATTTTAAGTACCATTACCAAGAAATGCGTTTGTTGTATAAAACAATATTTGGGTCCTGGAATTATAACAACAGTCTAGAACTGCAAATGGGTAGACTCGTAGTTGTCGATCAGACGTACAAATAACTACATTAATTCCAAGTTTCATTTCGGTAGTAGCCCTGTAAGAACTTGGAAAATTTAATGCACAAGAACTAGTAAAAATGTTAGAGAATGGGGAAGAAATTAAAATAAGACACCAGGGACTATAGGGACGCGACGAAAACAACCGAAAAGAATAAGAAATACTAAGATTTAAAACTACAAATAACCATAGCCTCCGAACTGCACTAAAAGAGAATGCGACATTCAAGTGGAACAAAAAATTATCTTACCATTCTTGGAAAACATCCTCCCGTACATAATTACCCCTTACTGACAACCCCTATCGATAAAATATTTAATAGCACGCCGTGTATATTTTGATAATTTATATTTCTTCATAATCCAATGCGTCTCAAATACAATTGTGGTTAAACTCTGTTTTCGAAAAAATCCATTATTTCAGTTGTTCGATTAAAGTAAACTACTTTTCAAAAAACAAATGACTTTCAAGGTTTTTAAATGGTTACCAATTTGAATTCTATAATTAAATAATACATTTTTTTCTGCTTTCAAAGATGTGTAACAATATAGGTTTCAGGTAATAAACTATTAAGGTAATAGTGGCAAATATGGCCCAGCGGGTAATATGGCCCACAACCCCTAATGCAGAAACTAAAGTATTTATCGGCGATCTGGCAACGTTGGATACCTGCCTACATCTGTACCGACCAATAACCACGTAATTTGTCGTCTTGCACCACGCTTTAATTCGTAATAGTTAGAATCTGATCGCTGTGTTATGCTTATGCTGTTATAAGTTTTGTCTAATGTATGTGTTGACCACGTTTTTATACTGAAGACCAAAGTAAACGGTGTGCACAAGCGAGGTAAGCGTGTGTTGTTAAATATCTCAGCACAGAATATTGATTCGCTAATGAAACTTCGTCATGTTTTTTTACCTATTTTATTGTCAATGTTTAATTCAGGGTTTATTTATAAAGAAATTGAAACGTCCATGTATATTGAACCATCAGCAGGAGAGAGATTTAAGCGATATTGTAAGATTGGACTACCGCTCACTCCCAAACTTGTCCGACATCAAATGTTTTTTGATATTGTGATATAAACCACATCCCCAATAATTTTAACCTCGAAAAACAGTTTTCTGGAAAGTACTGGCTGTTTTTGTTCCTGAAAGGACACGTTGATTTATCTGTACGAAAGGCGCAACTTATGAACCCAGCACGCGCTCAAAAACTCAACAAGGCAATTGTATCTGATTATTTCACAAAGATTTCCGAAGTTATGGCAAGATTGGACATTACAGATAAACCTCAAAATATTTTTAATATGGACGAGAAAGGCTGCCGCCTCACCATACATCATCAACAACGTGTTATGTCTGAAAAAAGAGTATAACGGGTTCATATGGTTGCGCCGGAGCATGTCACGGTTGTGGCGTGTTGCAATGCTATGGGTAACTCTATTCCACCTATGATACTGTTTCGATGAAAACGTCTAAAGCCAGAATTTTGCGACAATTGTAAAAATGGCTCCTAAAGGGTCTATGACGACACAACTCTTCAGTGACTTTCTAAGACATGTTGCTCAGTATAAACCGACAGGACCAACACTTCTAGTGTTTGATGGAGCTTCTAGATAACTTGATTTAACCATTGCTAAAACAGCTGACTCTCTTGGTATCACCTTATTCTGTTTGCCATCAAACACAACGCACGAGCTCCAGTCTATTGATAAAGCTGTATTTCGCTCTTTTAGGATACTTACCCTCAACGAAGCCTAAATAAGGCCAGATTCAATATAATTTTATCCCGTGTTTGGCCTAAGTGCATGACACCAGAAAATATTATTAGCAGATTTAAAAATACAGGATTGTTCCCCCTAAATCCTTATGTAATACCTGATGCAGCTTTTGCACCTTATTTACCAACAGAGCGAGCGAAATAATCGGAGAGCATAATGGAGACACTGAAAGGCAAACGAAAGTCTTCCAATAACAGATGATGAGATTTATTCAGACGATGATGTTCTTTTAGCAGCTAGAAAAATAAATGCAGTTCCTCAAGAAACTTCTCCAGTTACAATGAATAAGTCTTTTCAGGAACTGCTTCCAACTCCGACTGATGGAAATAATAAAGTGGTGAGAAGCAATAGGCGTAAAGCATTGAATTACAAAGCTCAGCAAATAACAAAAGATCTTTTCTCTGAGACACATGGCCAATTACCCGAGGGATCTTTAACTCCAACACTACAACTTCCAAGCAGCGAAGTGCTATCCCTCGGTTTACTAAACAAACTACACAGGGGTCATGATTATGTGAAGCTTGTGGAACAGAGGACCAACTTGACATGCGAATGTGCGTAAAATATTCAACTTGGTTCCATGAGGCATGAGTTGGCCTCGAGCCTGATGACGATGAAGATTTTGAGTGTTGTTGACTTCTTTGCATTTATGTATTGTTTTAATTTTTGGGTTATAAAATAAATTAAAAAGTTAAAATTTTTTTCCTGAGGTCATATAATCCGACCATATTGGTAATATGGCCCAAGTGCAGTGTTAAGAATTTTTACACATAAATCTCTAACGAATCATTTCTAACCAAGCTAAATTACATAGGTATGTTACCCAGATACTCATCAATTATGATGAAAAAAAACGGGCCTTAAAGCAATTCAGTTCTAATTAAAAACACAAATTACATTAATGTGAGCCATATTTCCCTCCACTACCTTACATTATACCATGAAAACAAATGTATTCCAAACTAATTAAAAGTTTTAGCTATCATTTTGAGTTTTGAGTGCATACATACATTTTATGTAGGTTCAAAACTAACCATTTTATAACTAATATAATAACTGAAAATTGACAGCTAAAGCTTTTATTAAGACAAAGCACATTTTTTTTCATGCCAACTCACTGTAATACCATAATTTTCAAATTTATTACCTGAAACCTAGATTATAGCACATCATTGAAAACAGAAATAAAATGAAATTTTGTAACGATAAAATTTGAAAAAATAAAATTAGGCTTTCACTGTTTCGAGAACCATGAGAGTAATTCGTTTTTTGAAAATTATTATAGGTAATTTTCACGATAAGGGACATATTGGATATTTCAAAAATAGAGTTTTTCCAGATTTTGTGCTCGAAGTTTTCTTAGCAGAATCTAAACCAGCATAATAAACTAGCATTTCATTGCAAATTTAACCAAAATGGTATCTTTTTTAATAACCAAGATAGGCATGCCTACTCAATTTGGGACAACTTTATAGTATTCCAACTAATACTATAAAGTTATTTTATTTAATAAACCAACTCATAAAAGAGGAAATAAAATATGTATAAAAATTAGAAGAGTAAGAAATATTCAACCAAACTCTATATCTAACTTTTTTTTGTAATCACAATTGGTTCACAAATTAGTTTAAATGCACGTTAATAGGGACTAGATGCAAAAGTATTTGTCAAATGTCAAAAAAATTTCTTTGACTTTTTCCTTAAAATGAAATTATTATTTTCGCTCACAAAAAAATATAAATAATTTCTAAAACCACCCAAAAATTTCAGTGTAAAAAATGAAATAACAACTAAAAATAAATTTCATTTAATTTTGATTGTAAAAATAAAAATTTAACTAAAATAAATAAATGAAATTTAAATGAAGTTCAAAATTAGTTGACTATTATTTAAAAATTAATTTAATTAATATTTTTTCCGGATTGAGTTTTTATACTCGTCAAATTTTTCCGGTTGAAACCACAAGCATCAATATCACAATAAAAACTAAATGTGTTCTAATTAGGTTTAGTTTAACTATACAGATCTTTGCAACATATTGGGTGGCGAATACAAAATAGAAATTATAAAGAAAATTACTAAAGTAAATATAATAAATTTTATTTTATCCCCTATAGCAAGTCAATATATACGCGTATAGTACGTAGTTGAAGGCAATAATAAAACAAACATAAAAGCGGAAAGCAAAATGGCCTCTAGTGTATCGTGCAATATGGTGCGCCATATCCCCTCTCAACAATCCGCTTAGCAAAAGAGGATTGCAGGAACAGTACAGACGCAAGCCAGAAAGATCTCCCTGTCATGTGGCACAATTAACTTGCCGTCAATCTGATCAGGTCTTGTTCAAACAGCTAATCCATGTATGTGTCACTTTATCGATGCAGCTCTTGACAAAAGTTAGATGTTTAATTAAGGTTTTGTTTTACATGTTTACTTTTGTTTGATTTATGAATAAGTTTATTGATTCGTTCGACTGACGGTTTATTATCTGATGTCGGTAGTTTAAATAAAAATGTTGCAATTGTTTGTTAAAAATGTAAGGAATAGTATGTGTGAGTAGAACGGAATTAATTAAACAAACTAAAACTAATTAAATTGAAAATGTAATAGTACCTATAGTTTCAGTGAAAAAATGTTTAGTCAGTTATAGGTTGGAAAATAATGGCGATCGTTCATTTTTATCAGACAATGCTTATTTGATTCAAAGTTACTAAGTTTATAAAAACAGTAAATGTAAATTAAAAAATTAAAAAAATATTCTCGGTATGACTATGAGTTCAGACCACTGATGATAATCAATGGTTCAGACATGTGGTTTTTGAAAGAAGTAGTGGTAGTTTGATGTCTAAATAAGTAATAAACTACTCCAATTTATTTGAAGTTTGATATTTTAATGGGGTATTTGTTGTATACATTTGACTGCTGAGAGATGTTGTTATTACACCACAATTGCAAAGATCCAAAATGTATGGTTGGTAGAAGTTTAGAGTTCTACAATATTATTTTTTCAGTGCAACGTTTCTCAAAAATCAAATAAAAAACGAGGATGATCTTTAGGAACTGCTATTCTGATTCAAAGAATATAATAAGATTGCCATAGAAGTGAATCAAAATGAGAAAAAAATACTGATTTCAGATATAGACACCAAGAAAAACGTCGTCGGTGTACAATATTTTAAGAAAACTGAAGATGAAACAGTTTTGAAAAAAGATAAGCTTCGTTTTATGTCGTACATTTTGTTTGGGTCAGATGGGACACTGTATTTAAATTTGTGATGGTACAAACGCCCAAAAAATTATCCTTAAATTTCAGATTGAAACAAACAATTCCATGGGAACAACAAACACTTCGATATATCCCAGATCATAATAAATTAATTCGAGATGACTACGAATACCAAAGTGGTGATGAAGCTGATCCAGTATTTGGTGATAACGACGAAAATATTCCTCTAAGTAAACTGGCGGAAAAGTTGAGCCAAAGCATTTTGGGAATGGAATTATGTCTTTTATGCAATTTTTCATTGGTTTACTAGCATTTCCCTAATAATATGTTCAACCAAAAATCGCAGAAATCAAAAACGCCAGAAAACATTAGAGTGTCCACCAAGTATATTATATGGGAGGAGTGGACAAACTACTCTATTTGCAAATGTTCTTCCACGTACTGGACAAATATTTGCCATTTGTTAATTTTAAATCACCATCGTTTGTAAATTTGGAGAGTCTAAAGTTACACCAAAATAAAAAAACCCTATTCCAATCTTGAAGTAGCCTGTTGAAGCTAAGAGAAAGGTAGAGTTGTGAACATTGCACAAATGGAACTGCAAAGAGAGGTAAAAGAACGAAATAAATCGTTGCAACTTTTCTGAATGCAATTCCAATCTTTAGTATACTATACAAAATGTTTTTAAATTATTTGTTTATTCTGGTGTGAAAACGAAATGTGCTGCACATGTACAGATAGCTCAAAAAATGTCTCTATGATTACTTCAGGGGAAAAAGGGGAAATCATAACGGTTATAGCTTGTTGCAACGCAAAAGGTTTTTTTTACCAGCAGCTTGTGTTTTTAAAGGAAATAATGCTTAGGAAAAGCGCTTTTGATTGTTGTTGTTCATACTTCACACTGCAGTGTTGAAGTTTTACAGCTTGCAGAAAATAATGATGTCATATTGCTATGTTTGGCCCAGCCACACAACCCATTATCTCCAGCCTTTGGATGTGGAATATTTATGTAAGACAACACAATAATAACGCAGCTACAATTCGGTAGACTTTTGGTAAAAGCATGGAAAAAAGCACCAACGAATGATAATGCAATATTTTCATTCCGAGCCATCGAAAACTTTCGTACAATCCTGAAGCCGTAGCAAAACACGCTTATTGGATATCGAATGCTGCTCTGCTTCGACCACTATTAGTGCATCTGATGTTACTACCGATTTGACTATTGTTGATCAACTATGACAGCTCTCAATGTCCCATATAAAACCTTCTTCAGCACCGGATCAACATCCATCTGCTGGAAAAATTCTTCAAAATATTTTAACCCAAGGTACAATTTCTATAACGTTAAAAAAGGATAGATATGTTTCAACCATATTAACTTCAGAGGAAAATATTGAAAAGGCAAAACAAAAAGTAACAAAATCTCAAGGTTCAGCGTTAAAACTAAAATTAACCCCGCCGAAACCTGCTAAGTCTAAACCTACTTTTTTTAGCACCGACGAGGAGAGCGATGTCGTAAAAGACTGTCATAACGAGAGGGAGAGGGGAATTAGAATTCAATAAAAACGAGTTGGCTGGATGTTTTGAGGATTATGCTAGCCGTACAGATGATTGGATCCAGTGTGTGTACTGTAGCCGTTGGTTGCAAGAAAATATCATCTATCCCTGACAGGCTGAGATAGATGGAAAGTACAACTTTTTGAAATTGATTTAGTTTTTTTTTAAATGAATTATACTTTTATTTTTTTATATTAATAAAGATTAAAGCATGTTCCTCTATCCACCCTTGTTTATACGGAAGGTACATACAGAACTTCACAAGAAGTTTTCAAGTAAAGTTGTAGAAAATGTAAGTTCAGGGAAAATTAAATTAATAACCGCAAACCAAAATTTAAAAAAATTTAAAAAACTTAAAGAATAATACATCAATATATCAAAAAGCCCAAATTGAAATATTTGAAGTCGCAAAATTAAGATGATTAAGAGACTAAACCAACAAATTTGATTAAATTATTGTTCCTTAATAAAATCAGGTCGCTAAAACCATAAATTTATTTTTTCTAATTCGTGTCTAAAAAAGCGTTAAAATAACTTTTTCGGATGCTTTAATAGCAGAGCAAAATTTATGTTCTTGAAGTTGGCAGCACTAAATGTCATTCCTAAAACAAATTTTAAAATACGATATATCAAAATCTTTAATTTTTTTAAATTATTAGTAAGCAGTACTATGAAATGTATAATTATTGAATTGTATTATTGTAACCGTTAGAAGGTTTGATTTAAATCACCGTCTGATTTTTGGCCAACACTTTATTGCTAATTACGTATAGTACTGATGAATAATACTAGAATAGTAATTTCCGTTGAATTTAAAATAAAATATCACATTATTAGTCTTTAACGCATTTGCGTACAATAGGATTTTTTTTATATTAGATTTCGAGCTCATACGAGGGCAGTTTGGAAATGATTTGGCCTTAAGTAGAAAAAACACATTTTTTGGTTAAAACGATTTATTTTTCAACATAGTCTCCTTTTAGCTCGATACACTTAATAAGACGATTTTCCAATTTTTTCATCCCATCCGAATAATACCTTTTTCTCGAGCTCTTCAAAATAGTGCAAAGTTTCAGCGATGACTTCATCGTTTGATGCAAAACGGCGTCCACCAAAGCATTTTTTAAGTTTGGAAACAGGAATACGTCACTGGCTACAAGATCTGGAGAAAACGGTGGATGGTCGACCAATTCGTGGCCCAGTACGTGTAATTTTGCCATGGCGAATGCCGACTCTTCCGCCGGTGCGTTGTCTTGGTGAAAAGCACTTTTTTACGTGCGTTTTTGGCGCAATTCGGCATCGCAACGGTCCAATAATGCTGCGTAGTACGTTTCCAAGTAGTCAATATGAATTATGTCTTTCGCATCCCAGAAAACAGTCGCCATCACTTTACCCGCCGACCGAGTGGTCTTTGTCTTCTTAGGCGGCCCTTCGCAGCTCTTACTGCTTGTACTTTGATGAGGAGAATGGGATCTGGGGAACCTCTGTAAAGACAAATTAGGTCACAAAAGTTGTCTGGCTTCAGTTCATGAAGCTAGTTTGGCAAAATACATTCAGAACATGGAACAGCATGGGTTTGCGCTAACATCGGTTGATGTGAAGAAGCTTGCATTTTCTTTTGTTATTCGAAATAACATTCCGAACAATTTTAATATTGGTAAAAAGCAAGCTGGCCATGACTAGTTTGTCTCATTTATGCAGAGACATCAAGAATTGTCAATTCGAAAAGCTCAAGGAATGTCTATAGCTCGAGCCAAAGGTATGAATAGAGAAGAATGCGGACGGTACTTCGATATTTTGGAAAAAGTATTAACGGAGAATGATTTATTAGACACGCCGAGAAAAATATTCAATATCGATGAGTCAGGGCTGCAACTAAACAATAAACCAGGGAAAGTTGTTGCCATTAAAGGCATTACAACTGTAAACTGTGTCACAAGTGCTGAGAAAGGTGAGTCGATATCAGTAACAGCCTGCGTAAATGCAGAAGGTCATTTCCTCCCTCCCGTTTGTATCTCTTTAAAGGCAAGAACAAGAAACAAGAATTTGAAGATGGCTTGCCTCCTGGTGGTAAAGTCATTATGAACGAAAAGAAGCTTATGTAACAACAGACATTTTTAAAACATGGCTTCGAGAGCACTTTATTGCAAGAAAGGAGCTGGTAAAGTACTTCTCATTCTAGATGGACACTCCTCACACTGTTTGGATGTAGAGCTCTTGGATTTAGCTGCAAATAACGATGTTATAATTTTGTGTTTACCAAGCAATATGACCCATTGGTTGCAGCCACTAGATAGATCGTTTTTTAAACCTCTAAAAACCTATTGGTTTCAAGCATGTAACAACTGGATAAATAATCATCCAGGTCGCAAGTTGAGTAGACTACAATCGCACTCTTAAATATCGCATGAGGAAAAGCTGCGACTGTTCAGAACGGAGATTCGGGTTTTAGAACCTGTGGTATCTACCCGTTTAGTGCCACTATAATTCCAGATCATGATTTTATTCAGGAAAATTCTGAGACAATTCCAAATAATGATAATTTTGAAAAAAACTTTAATGATACAATTCCTAATAATGTCGAGAATTTTAACAATATCCTCACCGATAATTCTAACAACAGGGTTTATATTACTGATGATGCTGCAGTAAACTCCAAAACCAACAATCTATCATTTGAAGCGATTGCCCTATTCCAGTTATGCCTGGACCGAGTGGATGTCAGAAAAGGAAACAGTATGCCGAGCTACTTACATCTCCAAAAGTAATTGCAGAAAAACAAAACAAAAAGGAAATAAAAGGCAAAAACGAAGCTGCAAAGTTGAAACCCAAGCAAGAGAAGGAAAGAAAAAAAGCCAATAAAGAGAATAAGGAAAAAAAGAAGACACTTAGTGTACCGAAGAAAAAACGTAATGCAAGGGATACTGATCATTCCAGTTCATCAGAAAGAGAATTGGAGGTGCCTACAGTAGAGAGCGGGGATTCCGAATTGGAACACGATGAATCAGAATTTTGCGCCACTATTATGACAAAAAAGGTTCCAAATGTGATTAGTTACAATGTATAAAATGTCATGATTAGGTTCACGAGATATGATCTCCTTCAGACATTTATTGTGCAGATTGCCTTCCACTAAGTCAAGTAGCTAGTACCTCTAGGGTTCTGAAGATATAAGTTTTATTAGCCTGCTTCGGTGTATCACCTAATAAATTTGTTAATTTGTGAAGAAAATAAATTTTATTCAATCTCAAATAAATTGTTCACATCTTACGAGAATAGCATGTTGCCATATTCCCATTCATGATGCCATATTACCCATGGGCACGGGTAATATGGCCATAGCGTATTATTCAATATTTTCCTTCTAATATCTTTATAGTAGGAATTTGGTAACGAGTACATCACGGCACATAACCATACAAACACGCTCTATGATGCCGCTTTGTCCTTGCAACTGAGTCGATTGGTAGTTAGAATGTGAGCGTTTGAAATTTATGGTGCCATATTCCTCCACTTTACTCTACGATGTTCCAAACACGTTCACATGAAATGTTTAAAGCCTCAGATGTCTCACTGAGCTTGATTCGACGGGCTTATCGTGCACTTAATTTATCATTTTTGGCGTAGTGACCTCAATTGGCCTCCCGGTGGATGGTTCATCAAAGACATTCGTACGACCACGAACAAATTCAGCTTTACAAAATTTTACTGTTGCTAACGATGGTGCAGACTCGCCATAAACTTCTTCCAACTCCGCTTTGATTTCTGCTTTGGTTTTCCCTTTTTTGTGAAGGAACTTATTCACCGAACGATATTCAACTTTTTCCATTTTATCGAAAATACAAAAGTTGCTTGCTTCTGCCGTATGTAAAAACCAAACTAATAGATTGTTTTGTTTGAAATTTTGACAGACGTCATGTATTGGATAGCAAAAGTTAAAACCGAAAGGAATTCGTTTTCAAGTAACGCCATCTGTCAACGGCTAGATCATTTCCAAACTGCCCTCGTATGTATGCATTGTTACCGCATTTCATCCTCAGCTCTTAATCTGCAATACTTACACCATTTTTGACATATTAAGTATATTTTACAGCAATGGTGTTTCCATATCCAATAATACCAGTGACAGTAACGGGTGTTCAAATAAAAAACTGAGCTGGGTAGTCTTGGAATTTTCTTTGGCAGTTGATAATTTTTCTAACAAAATAGCCAGCTAATACAAAGTTTAGGTTAAAATTCAAGGTACTTAAGAAAACAGTAATTTCTGTTAATTTGCAGGTTATATTTATGTCACGTTTTAATACCGATTCCACGCCACCATACGTTATTTTTTCATACTTCTGTGTACACTGTAAAAATAATTAAATTAATTCCACGGCCTGCCCAACCCAGTTTTTTATTTGAACACTCGTTATTGTCGAACAACAATAATAAATCAACTGTTTTGGATTAATTAGTTTATACTAAAATATATATGCACACGTTTATCCTTTTTGGGGACTCCTTCAGGTCGAGGTGATACGATACACAACCGTCCACTTAAGTAAAAACCAGAAAAATATAAGTACTACATCAATTTTATACTTTAAATTTTTTTTTAATATTCGAATGTGATTGTTAGTAATGCTTACAAGGTATACTGACTCCTATTTAAAAGAAATAAAATGAAATCGAAGTACACCGTTAACTTTTATTTCCTTACCTCTTCGGCATGTACCTAACTCTTAATCATACTTAAACAAATATTTTTATTTCTGAAAATGTTTAATGAACAATAATCCAAATAAAAAAAAATCGCGATTCCTGAATTTGGTATTAAGGAAATACACAATTAAAAAAAATTAATTATAATTGATATTTGAAAATGTTTTGCGAAAAAATAATGCACAATAGGAAATTGATTTTGCCAAAGGACAACATCCAAACGCTTATCAAAAATCTGAATAAAATACATAGTTGAATACAAAGTGTTTTGCACGCCCGAAAGGATAATAAAACTTAAAGCTTGAGCTTAAGACAACGCCTATAAATACTAAGACTGGTGTTTGATTTTTTAAGCGCTCGCGACTACGGAAAACAATTATTATTCAACGTCCTAAGGGCGAAGCCTCGATTATAGCGCGATAAGAGAAAATGATTAAAGAAAATGAAGTAGCAAAGGATAATCATGTGGACAGTGGTCGACACAAAGTCACATAGTTTATACGTCCTCGAGTTATTTACGTTTATAGCACTCCTGTCATCGGTTGTCGATATGGGGGCAATATATAGAGCAACTCTAACCGTAGCTTGTATTTGTAAAAGCTTTGAGAGCAGGTGAATATATTTTATTTGGCGAACGACATTTCGGGTCCGTAAGAATGTGACCGGTTTGTCGTAAAAGTATCTAACCTAATTAAAACGACCCTCATATATTTTAACTTTTTGTCGTGTTAACTCTATTTTATCGAAATCGAAGAAGTTTCGATGCAGTAGCGCACAATTAATGCTCTTGGGAGACGAAAAATTTTCGGAATTAATTTATTTGTTATGGCGAATAATTGCTTCGAGTGTCATTGTATTTATTTGACGAGATAAAGCTTAAAGATATTACTTTAACAGCCAAGTTTAAACACGGCCACTTGCCGTGTCGATTGTAATCGGGTAAAAGTGGAAGTAACTTACTACCTTTGGAATTATTCTCTTTGAAAACCGAACGCGCCTTTTTGGTGTTGCGCTGAAGTTTCATCTAGTCGAAATGTGACACAAGAAAAGTTACAATTTTTTTGTGTCTTGTTAGATCGTAACTAAGAGATCACAATTTGTTCTAAACGTACAAAAAATAATCGTTGATGCTTAGTTTTATTTTCATTCTGATATTGCTTAATTAAAAAAATATTTTTCATCTTGCAGAAATATGTGTCAACCCGACTAAAGTTAAAATCATTCTGAATAACTGCCTGAATTAATTTTCATAAATGTATGTCGACGTTAGTATGATCTTTTATACAGGTTTCTGTATTACCGACAACTAGTACTTATAGTACATTTAATCAGATGTCGCCTCATATTATTTAATTTCCTGCATTAATTTCTAGGAATTATGTGGTTATAAACGCCTAATTTGTACTGTTGTTTGAATTATTGGAAATAGAAATAAAGTTATTAAAGATATTAATCAAAATAAAGTAAAAAAATATTAATTAAGTGTCGACAAACATTTATTACAATCGCATTTTCACTTATACTCATTGAGTTTAATTAATTTATAGCTAACGATGTTCTTAATGCATTATTTTGTGTTTGTTTCTATCATTACTGTAACGCTCTTCTGAATTTGTATTTAAGTACAATAATAGTTCAGAAACAGCATATTTGCGAGTGAGAATAATGTTTGCAGGCCGAAGCACAACCCTGAAGCCTTCAATTAGGATTGACTAAAAGAATTTTTAGGGTTTGGCGCAGAACTCAACATTGCCCTGACACTAATAAACGTATAGGATAGTATAGAAAGTGCGCCTTGATTTGTAAAAGTAAAAGAAGAAAACTAAGCTAATTCAAATAATGTGTGTCACATAATGGAATTTACAACAACTTCCATTTAATACCTTAAACAAAAGTTTAGTGTATAATTATAGGTTAGCAACAACTTTTATTTGAAGAAAGAATGTGTAAAATGAATATCTTTGTAAATATTCCAAAAATACGACATTCTATGTAGCTTAGCTCCCCTTTGGTTCAACGGATTATGCCCAAACTAGATCTGCGAATCGTGCCAAGTTTAATAAAAATCATACCAGTGCTTATGTAATCAAAAAATCTATTTTGGGCAAAACAAAATTTATCGGTTCAGTTAGTTTATTATATCTTATCCTTCCAAAAATATATGATGATATATTGTGTTCGAATTGTGCCAGAAAAAAGATAGGCGTTAATTTTAAATCCAACGTTGTATATCTTTTGTGGAACTTCTTCTTCTGGTTCCATTTCCTATCGAAGGTTGGAAACCATCATGGCTATACAAAACTTTGTTTGTTGCTGCTCTGAATAGTTCAGCGCTACTGCATCCAAACCATTCTCTCAAATTCTGAGCCAGGATATTCTGCGTCTGCCGACACTATGTTTTTCTCGGATTCTTTATGAGTTGCAGTAATGAGTATCTCTGTCCTCTCATTATATGTCCTAGATATTCGACTTTCCTTTTTTTTTTGACAGTTATGAGGACTTCTGGTTCACTCCCTATCTTCCTTATTACCATATTTGCCACCCTATCAGTCCAAGATATTAGTAGGATCCTTCTACAGCACCAAAGTTCGAAAGCGGTCAGTTTATTTATATGGATTTGTTTTAGTGTCCATGCTTCTAAGCCATAATGAATGGTGGAACATACGTACCATCGGTGTATAATAATAATAAAACCATATAGAGTTACAAAACGTGTTCATAAAACAATATGCTCAGCAATAGTGCTTCTTAGTTTGAATTTTTTGAAAGGTATTATAGTATGCCTTGTCCTTAATTTTTACGGTTTCTACTATATCTATAGTAGGGAGTCTAGTCTTGCAAGTGGTCAGTGCTCAAGCTGCTGGGCTACCTTACAGGCGAACCAATCCACAATTGCACACTTTTTCTTCACCACATTGTACAGGTTTATACTGATCTTTTGGGGCACCGTACATAACACTTATATCACAATACACTATTTAAAATGTACCATACGATTAAATAAATAACCTTACAGGGTCGCAGGTGGTGAATAGCAAACAACCTCTAGATATGGAGGTCAGCTGCGATATACATAAACAAGCAGTCCCCTAACCAAAGCAGAACCGGAGGTGTGGGCTGGCCGGTGTGGAAACCGGTGAGCACTAAAAGCCACATAAACCAATGATGATTCTGTGATATGGCGAGTAAACGCTGCCAAAAAAAAGAGTCTCGTTAGTCTAGAAAGACAACCCATCTAGGAGAAGGAACTCCAAAATAAAACCGCCGCCAACACGCAGGGCAAGCGTGGCGGGCTACGCTAAAAACCTTCCAAACCAAACCAAACTTATAAAATGTCAAATTTAAATACGTTACTACCCCAGGCGAGTAGAACACACAGTTCAGAATCTCGCACGGACTCGTGCGTATGCCTCAAAGATTCTGGGGGAGGCAAAAATTTAATTACCAAACAAAGACATAAGAAAAATAATAAAGCAAAAATATTTATAGCTACTTGTAACATGAGAACCATGAGTAAAGAAGAACAGTTAGTGCATCTTAAAACCGAGCTAGAATTTATAAAGTGGGACATAGTGGGTGTATGTGAGACAAGACTGCCTGGAGAAAATACAACACTTCTTAAGTCTGGTAACCTTTTGTATCAGAAAAACTCTGACACTGAGTCACATCTAGGAGGAGTTGCTTTTATCTTTCACAAAAGAATTAAAGACAGAGTTGTTAAGAGAAGAGCTATATCAAATTGTGTAATATATGCAGTCATAAGGGTGAATAAGAGATATAACTTGCAAATTATACATGGATACGCCCCAACAAGTACCTCTGATCATCAGGAGATAGAACAGTTCTACGAGGTCATAACAACAGCTATTCGTGCTGAGACAACTAATTTTCGGGTACTAACAGGAGACTTCAACGGAAAAGTGGGCAAAAAGAAAGATGGTGACCCTCCAAATATTGGGAATTTCGGACTAGTAGAAAGAAACCCTAGAGGCCAACTTCTTGTAGATTTTATTGCCAGTGAGAACTTGTTCTGTATGAATTCCTTCTACAAAAAACACAACAACAGGAAATGGACCTGCATAAGCCCAAATGGGTGTCAAAAACGAAATAGACTACATATGAACGTCTAAAAAAGAAATGTGTGTGGATGTAAGTTTCCTTAACTGCTTCGACACTGGCAGTGACCATCGCATGGGTAGAGATCAAAATTCAGCTAAATACTACTTTAGAGAAGAGAAAACTTGTAAATAGAAAAAAATTTCCTACTTCAGAAGAACTGATCTCTCAGAAATCACTTTACCAAGAAACGATCGACAGGAAGTTACAAGGCATAGATGCTGAATCTATGGATCTGGACCATTTATGCTCAACGGTATCACAGACTATTCATACAGCGACTAAAACAGTGTGTGCAAGATCTAAAAGAAACAAGTCCAACAAGATCAGCCAAGAAACGCAAGTGCTAATTGAAAAAAGGCGAAAACTAAACAAAGGTTCTGAAGCACATCAAAAACTAAGTAAAGTCATAAAAAAGAAATTAAGGAAAGATGTAAGATACCACAACACCAAGGTGATAAATGACACTATTGAGAAGAATTGCTCAATGAAAGTCCTTCGTTCGAAACTTAGCCGTGGCAAGCAAGTAATCACAAAAATGAAAGACGAAAGCGGGCAAATTGTTACGACAAAAGCCGAATTAGAAGCTGTAGTTGAGAGCTCTATTACACGAAACTGTACAGTTCAACTAAGCCGAAGCCAAACAATTTGAAAATATCGCACGATTTTAAATGTTGGGTCTGAAGAGATACCTGACGTGGATAGAATAGAATTGAAAGCGACCCTGAGAAAAATGAAAAACAATAAGGCTCCGGGTGGAGATGGAATAACAAATGAAATGTTAAAACTGGATGGTGATACGCTGGAAAAGGTTATTCTTGCTTGTTTGAACAAATGTCTTAAGGAAGGAAAAGTTCCGAAAGAATGGCAAAATTCAGAAGTAAAAATCCTCTTAAAAAAAGGTGACAGCACAAACATGGAAAACTATAGACCAATCAGCCTTCTTTCGTCCCTGTACAAACTGCTGACCAGAATCATAACAAATCGCCTCACCAACAAACTAGACTTTTCTCAGCCTGTGGAGCAGACAGGATTTAAAAAGAGATTCAGCACCACTGACCACCTGCAAGCAATACATCATCTAATAGAGAAATGCACGGAATATAACATACTCATGTACTTAGCCTTCGTTGATTATGAGAAGGCATTTGACTCTATTGAAACCTGGGCATTCTTAGAATCACTAAATAATGCAAGAGTTGACTCCAGATACACGAATTTATTAAAAATCATTTATGAAAATTCCACAATGCACGTGAAAATTGGTGATGAAGTCAGCAGACGAAATACCAATAAAAGAGGTGTAAGACAAGGGGATCCTATTTCTGGAAAATTGTTTACTGCCGCTCTGGAGAATGTGTTTAAAAAACTGTGCTGGGAAAAAATGAGCATTATAATTGACGGAAAGTATTTGAGTCACCTACGCTTTGCAGATGATGTAGTTGTTGTGGCGAGCTCAATAGAGGAACTACAGAAAATGCTTAAGGAGCTAAATGAAAAATCACTTATGCTCGGGCTGAAAATGAATTTGAAAAAGAATCATGCATTCTCCCAGTGATGACGTACGGCCTGGAATCGGACTGCAATTACAAGAGTCATAGCCAATAGCCTGGTTGTCACACAATGGGCTATGGAAAGAAGTATGCTCGGAATCTCTTTGAGAGATGGAGTAAGAAATACTGAGATTCGTAGCAGAACCAAAGTCACAGACGTGATGTGGCGTATAGCTTCGCTTAAGTGGCAAGGGGCGGCGCACGTTGCAAGACAAGATGATGACAAGTGACCAAAGAGAATACTTAATTGGAGGCCGAGAACAACTACCCGGAGCAGAGGAGGACCACAGAGACGATGGGAAGATGATTTACGCGATGTGGCAGGTCAAACCTTGTGGACAGTAGCAAGAGACAGAGAAAGATGGCGTAACTTGGAAGAGGCCTATGTCCAGGAGTGGAATGAAAGTGGCTGAAAAGAAGAAGAAGAAGAAAAACTCTATCTTTCTAAATTTTCTTATGTAGTTTTTTTCTTACAAAGATCCAAAACACCACACTATACGATTTTCGAGTTTCTGATGTTAAATAGAACACGCTGTATTTTATGATGCTTTCAGACGCATTTTTTAAGCAAATTCGTTTGATATTTGCATTTCCTATATCTAAATCTAACCGTTTTAGAAATATTTAGCGTGCAAGTATTGTTTTCCTTCGACAAATTAAATTAAGCTTAAAATTTGCATTAAAAAAATTCATCAGAAAACATCTAACACCCTGTAGGAGTTGTGGATTATGTTAACATTAAGGATTACTTTGCAAGACCTGCTGTTTACCGCTTACAGTTACAACTTTATTAATAATAGAAATATCGTTATTTTTGGTATTTAGATAAGATTTAAAAATATTAAAATGTTTCAATAATGTTTAATTTTAGGTATAGCAAATGCTACTAAAATTTACCACAGATTCTAAAATACTAGTTACATGGACTATAACCGGAATTGTCTCATCAAGATATTATTATATTTAAAGTTAACGTTCTCGGAAGCCACTACTTGTGTAATTTCAGTTTTATGTGCTTCAACTTTTATTCAAAACTCTCCGTGTAATGTTAAAGTAAAATAGCACTAATTTCTTCACCTAGTAGTAGTAAGAAAAAAATGTAGTTAAAAAGTATATTATTATAGTACCAAATTATCAAGATAATCTATGCACTATGCTGAAGGTGAATTTACACAGATTATCCTTGGATAGTTCTATACAAATTAACATTGTATGTTGAACGCATGCGTGATATAAGAAAAAAGTTTAACCATAGGTCATCCAGTTGACCTACCATCTGTATGTAAACATGATACGCTTTTGAGGAACAATCATACATAGATTTAACATCAAAAAAAGTTTTTAGATTCTTATGCACGCATGCTCTAAAATCATTCAAAAACTTCATCATAAGATTAAGTCAGGATGACCATAAACAACACCTACATACTAGTGTTTTGACCGAATGTGGCAGGGATAATTTGAGATTCGCGACGACAACAATCAAACAATTCGTAGATGGAGGAGCATACTAGTGTCGCCTACTGGTGGAAAAATCGACAAGTGTGAAATAACAAATTGAAATGAAATCTACAAAGAACTGTACGTAAACGGATGTCAATTGTGAATTCATCATCATTAAATTCAAAGCGTGTTTAACATCGGTTGGTTTCCAAAATGCGATTCTAAAATGAATTATTTTAGTCATTTTACTGCCGATTTTTTGTTACTTTAGTGATAATTTCGGAAAAAAATAACTTTATTCAAATTGAGCGCGCAGTTGTAAGGAGTGGCTTAACT
The DNA here is from genome assembly GCA_030710515.1 of Abscondita cerata. Taxonomy (NCBI): domain Eukaryota; kingdom Metazoa; phylum Arthropoda; class Insecta; order Coleoptera; family Lampyridae; genus Abscondita; species Abscondita cerata. The sequence continues at coordinate 49,961 of JALBCR010001511.1, read as the reverse complement.
GTTGCTGTTCAGAGAACAGACTATAGTGTTATATTGGATGTTGAATTTTTAACTAAAAATTACAGTATTAAAACACAGAATGAATGCTAAAAGTTTGTTTCAAAAATCAGTTATCAATCATTTTTTTAAGCATTACAAATCAATGTAGTACGGATAGTTTTTCCTCCAGAAATTAATTGGGTTTTGGAACCGTGAGGCATTTCAAGCGAATTAAAAAACACACTTCACTTAAAGTAATAAAAACAATCCTTAATGCAAATAACAATAGAGAATAATGCATAAAATCGTCATCGTAAACTTCAATAGTATACACGATGTAACGTTGTTTAAAATTTTAAATTGTTCTAAAAATACAAATTCGCCGGTCAAAAACAAAAATAAAACTTGACAGATATAAATTTAGTTCTGCTCCAGTTGTGCGAAGCAATGCTAATGTCACAACGAGAATAAATTTTTTAAAAATCCATCTCCAAATAAAAATTTATTATTGTCAATATTTTAATATCCGTCAAATTTGCCGCAAAAGCTTTATGTCGATAATATTTTTTCCTGTGTCCACTTACTTTTGTTCTTTTACGACTGCTTTTAATGACTTTTGTGGGAAGGACGTAAAATTTAACTGTTCTTTGAAATTTAGTCTACCAAAGATATTCCAAGATAACCTACTTCATGTCAAAGAATTGAAATGTTCTAAGTTTTATGTTCCCTGTTTTTATATCGTACACAATTTTTTACTCGATAGTTTATCTAAAACAAACTGCTGTGTTATATCTCCTGTCGTTGAGGCTGATGGGAAACAACCGAAGATTTTACTACCACCGGTTGGTTAACTATCAGTGACCATAATGATACCAACTTGGTAAAACAATTAAGCTTTTGAAGGTACCGACAAAATAATGTTCGTCAAATCTAACGCAATTCGTACTTAATATGTAATATTGTGAAATTTCGCAACAGTTTGCAATTTTATTTTTATTTACACACAATAATTTATGAGGCGGAGTTCCATTTTTGGTGAATCTTACTTCAATAACGGCGAGACGATTTCCGTTGCAGTTTTATGTAAGTTTTCGGCAAGTGGCACATTAATTTGTTTTATCGTCGACCGGCAATAAAGTGATGCATTTCCGTACCGATTTGCGGCAGTAAATTATTGTACCGTAAAATCAAGCACTTTACATTTTTATCAACATACTCACGAGTGTATGATATTAAATGCAATGTATGGCCTTTGTCAGTTGCTGAAAATGTCAACGTCAAAAGAAATTTATTATTTATAGAAAATACATTTCTACGGTAAAATATCTTTATCGAACGAGGCTCGAACGAAATTAATTAAAATTATCTTCTGAAGCCCATCGTAAGAAATTTCAATCTCTTTTGTATAAGCCATTCAAACTATGCATATCTTCAACTGTACACTGCAAAAAAACTGTTATCAAGTTATCTAGTCACAAACTCAACTTCGAACGACAATCAGTTTTTTTTCCAAAAGCTTAAATTTTGCTGTAGAATCCTCTATTAGAACTGTTCCTCGTCATATTGCTGACTCCATTCCAATTTAGGCTAGCAAGATTCTACAACCATCTAAAGCACATTTAGAAAAACCTTCAAAATAACCCTGATGTCACTATTCTTCCAGCGAATAAAGGTAATGCTACAGTGATCCTGGATAGTTATCCAAATCGTAAAATCACCGAGACTCAACGACGGCTTACATTTTTAGTTCCAAACCTCTTTGAGTATATACTCTACCTAAGATCAACAACTAGCTGTACCTATTCGGCACATTGTTAGCGCAGCCCAATCTCCTACTTACAAATTAAACTAACTTCTACCTATCCTTGTAGGCAAAACACCTTCACACATCTTCAACTCTCATCATTTCATTCAACGATTACATTTTTTCGTAATTATCCGGGAGGGTCTTGATGACCCCAGGTCCGGAAACCAAAGTGGTGATTCTCAGGAACAACATGTTTTTCTTGTTGACCATTGAGTACTGTAAGGTACTGATCACCTTCCATATTTAATATTTGTATTAAAAACGCCTAAAAACACACACGAAAAAACTGTAACGAAATTGACGTACGTTTTGACGTTTAATTAATTTAATGCAATGGTTGTGCTGTTATTTTTATGTTCTTATTTACCTTCTATAATGTTTACACACTTAATTAATGTTATTACATGTGAACACTAGGGTGGGTAAGGGTTGGCATGTTTAGGTTTTAGTGGTTTTCCTAAACATTAAAGCAAATGCTTTGCCAAGACGAACCAATCCACTATTGCACACGGTTTCGTCACCACACTATACAGGTTTATACTGATCTTCTGAGGCACCATCTATAACACTTACATCACAATACAATATTTGTGTAATTTACCATACGAATAAATAAAATTCAACGATTAGGTATTTTGAAGAAAATCATTGTCTTATATTGACGTGCTCGGCTCGCCACTTATACTAGTAGGTACTTACTTTTCACCATCATCCTACCCAAAAAAAATCTGTTGTTGAATTGAATTTTTACATGTGTTCCCGGCAATCTCAATTTGGAGCTGTCGTCTGACTAATACTAAGTCATTTGACTTGACTCTCATCCTCTCCCTCAAAGTTCTTGATTTCTTGTACTCATTCAGAAACAACACTAGTCTTTTTATCTTACATTCACAAGGTTACTGATCGAATAAGGCAGCTTCTCTAACAAAATCTCAACAAGTTTTGCCTTTCCCTATGAATAAGTTTCCTCAGATTTGTTTCCAGGATCTATATCAAATTTCTTCTTGATATGGTTTAGTCAACATACTAGGTGAAATTTGTTCTATGAGAACACGTATTTAGTTTTCCCACCCCTAACCATTCTTCTTCCATTAATACGTAGGTATTTTTCTAATTCCCAGACTGCATCCAGTATAGAATCCTTTTGTTTGACAAGTTGATGACGTGACTTTAAGTGGTCTAGCTTAAACTTTCGTTGTTTCAAGTTTCTTGGTATGATGAAGCCCCCTAGGGTAGTGGGTAAAATGTTTATGTTTTCATCCACAAGTGATGTTAGCTTTTGAACGGCATTCTTCAGTGACAAATGATACAATTTTTCGAGTAAAATTTGACTGAAAATAACCTCTTATATTCTTAAAAATGGCAATTCCCTACTGTTACTCAAATTTTGAATTTCCGCGTGATTCTTATTTACAGTTCATTTTTGACTTTAGGATAAAAAATAATAGAACACTTTTTATTCAGTATTCAATTTCCTATCGATTGATGATATTGTATAAAGGGTGTCCCATTAGAAAAAATGAAACAATTTGACATAACTCGCGAACGCGATGTTCGATTTTTATTCTGTTTTCACCATAGTAATGAGAGAAACAAATGCTACTAGTTTGCCTACTCTGTAGCTCTAATAATAACAGAGTTAGATATAGTGCCGACTTAAGTTTGAAAACCTTGTATACACCTATACAATTTAGTCGTGGAATGGTAGTGGGAGCACGATTTTTTCTATAGAATTGTCGTACTTCAGATACAGGTTTGCGTCCTACATAAGTTGATGCAATAGTGACTAGTTCACTGTCGTACCTATGGACACATCCACACCATCAACGTTAAACACCTATATTACAGAAAATTACAGAATCTTTTAGGATTCAGAATTGGATACACGTACACGATTCATTCGAATGTTCCAAGTGGCAGGATACCTTCTTTGTGCAGATAGACCAGAAAGGGTAAACTAGTAAACTAGTTTTTAAAAAAGACTTTATAATTCTGATTTTGTGGCACCATATGAGTCAGTTTTATAACTACATTACTGCTCGTCCTAAGATCGGGTGGATGTGATTGCGGCTCAGTGATTCAACCATAAATATCGAAGTCATAGCTAAATCCTGAATCACCGCTGAGCACAAACACCTTATAGCCCCATATGGGATTTCTTCTGGTTATATTGCTTCAATGTAGATCTAGCTTTTGTAGGTATGATTTGCTCATCTACAGCCAAGTTTTCTTCTTTTGGTATCATCAAAAACCTCTTCCTCGCGATTTCAAAAATGGTTTAATGACTATGGTAACCATGATCACCAGTTGTATATTGTCGTTGAAATGCAGAAACCTGTTTATTTTGTCAAACCTATTACACGTCATTGTTTGAACCACCGCAGGAATTCTCAGCGAATTGTTCCAATTACTTCTGGTTGCAGGTATATTCCAACAAATAATATAATTCTTCTTTGGTGATGTTACATGGATCTTCTAGTCTGACTTGTATAGAATACATATAAAAAATATAGTGAAATCCGTGAAAATATATTTGAAAATTCCAAACATATCAAACTCATCCTTACCATTTAGGTATGGAGGCAAATCTTGTGACTCTTTGAAAGCAACGTTGTGATTGAGTACATTCAAGAATGTATCTTCCCTTTGAAGAACATGCTTCTGTTTGGTTTGCTTTTTGTTTGATGCATTATTCATGAATGTTGCTGAAGGTAGGTGGTCCTCACTGTCGTATGAGTCATCTTCTTCGTTGTCATCATCACTTAGATCCCTGTCATTGGAACGATCTGAATATTCTGCAAGTATATCGAGACATCTACATTTGGTATCAGAACTCGTACGCTACGTTTCTCCCCATAAAAAAATATTCACGTCCATCTACACAATTGCAAACAAAAAATTGTATAAATTATCTCATCTAAAAATTGTCATGGTGGCGCCGCCCTGGTAGGTGTCCGTCCGACCACACGGTTCTCGACTCGAGTTTGTTTCGTTTCATTACTGTAACGCACAGCTTCAACTCATATGCTTATCGCATTGTCAATTTATGGTGACCCTTCCTACTGTACGCGTGCGTAGCATGCTGACCCATCTAGTATATTACATGTAGCTTGAGAGGCATAGAAACATTATGTTTGGTCATTTCTACTATAAATCCATAAACTATAAGTACTTACCTATAGAACATGTGAACAATAAATTGTGTGTACAAAAGAAATATTAGTCAGGCAGTTAGAATTAGTACTATACAGGGTGATTTACGGTCGATGGTACCTTAGACGTTTACGGAAAACGAGAGCTAGGATTATTCTGAAATTTGGAAATTTAAGTAATTGTGAATAATCTTTCGACCTAAAATGTTTTCAGGAATGCGAAGTGGCCGCTTCTTGTGGAAATATGTGGCAACTTCTGTATTTCAAATAGCACATCCTGTATATTTTAGCTCTATTCTATACTTATCTGTAGCGGTTTTCGAGATATCAATTATTTTCCAAAATTTTTGTTGAAAACATTGCCCAAATTAAACGTATTTTACTGCGGTATTTAGATTTATAAAAAGTTAACATTTTGGGTGTGGTTTACCAAGTTCCTGTACATTAGGCTTGTGTAGAGAAATTTGCTTTGCGATATACAGGGTAGTTAAAAATTCATGATTTACCGCTAGATACAAAATGACAAAAGTGCATTTTTTAAATGTCTGGAAAGACAATTACAATACCTTTCAAATGACCTATCATCTTTCTATACCTAAATAACATGATTTTGGAAAAATCGGAATATTTTGGTATTACTGTTTATTATAGGTAGCCATGAAATGTCATTATAAACAGTTGACAAGTAGTACGCTAAATATTTTTATCCTACGTGTTTTAAAAATAATTAAAATGGAGGGGAAAAACTATTCCATCGAAGTTTTGATGAACTTGTTTATTATTCATGGAAAATGTGACAATATTATAACAATCACAATCAATGTTCAAAATGACTACCGTTGGTTTCCAGACATTTTTAAATCCGGTTATTTTTAGAAATATTTGTGGCCCTCCTTATCTCACTGTCTTCTAGATCTTCAATGCAACTGATCACTCGTTGGCATAGGTCTTCTTTACTGTTTACTGGTGTAATGTATACTTTTTTGTTTCAAATACCCCACAAGTAGAAATCAAGTGACGTGAGATCGAGTGATCTTTCAGGCCAATTCCACCATTCGTCTAAACCAGCGATCGTCAAACATTTAGAACAATGAGACGGTACACCATACAGTTGTAACCACCAAGTTCGATACTCTTCTAAAGGTAGATTGTTCAAAAATCGTTCACAACTGATCTTACAATTTCAAGGTATTTCTCAGAATTTTACGGTTCATCGTAAATAAAAAGTTATCAGCCCAGAAATGCTCATTTTTTCTGTTAAAAATATCTTTCCTGGAAAATTCTCCTTTGTCTGTCCAAATAATTTTCTTCTTGAGTATGCAGTAGAATTGTTTCACAAAATTGCACCCTACTTTGATGATCTTGTGGTTTCAAGGCTTCAACTTTCGTAAACACTTGTATGGGTGCATGTCATGATTACAAAGATCCTTGAACAGAACTATATGTTAAACCGAAATCAGTTTTTGCACTTCAGATGGAAGCTTGGGGATAAGCGTAAAAATAGCCTAAAACATTTATGATGTTGTCTTCATCAGAAGTTACTTCGGTAAATGTAGTGTCGGTTTTCGTTTTGACCCATAATTACTGAAATTATTTTGTAATCGTGCAAACTTTGTCATCAAAACTTCGTTTGAATAGTTATTTCCCCCCAAAAACCGGAAATTTTCATTCAGGGGCGGGGCCAGGGGCGTCTCCGTCCGCCATAGGTCTAGCATTATTAAATTCATGCATCAAAATTTGCCCGTCAATCGACGGGGCTTTAATCTAGTCCTATATAATAAAGCGCCTATTTTTTTCATGTCTGTCTCCAAAATTAAACGGGTACTTCCAGATGTCGTAGAGACTTGAAATTCGACATGCCGATGGGTCTTGCCTTCAAACCAACGGGAAAAATCCGAAAACCGGAAATTTCCATTCAGGGGCGGGACCAGGGGCGCCTCCGTCTGCCATAGGTCTAGCATTATTAAATTCATGCATTAAAATTTGCCCGTCAATCCGAAACCTTGCTATTTAGGTGTAGAAAGATGATACCTCATTTCAAACTTCTCTACACTGAACCAATGCACAGGAACTTGGTTAGCTACACCCAAAGTGTTAACTTTTTACGAATCTAAATACCGCAGTAATAAACGTTTAGTTTGGGCAATGTTTTTAACAAAAATTTTTGAAAATAATTAATATCGCGAAAACCGCTATACGACAATATTAAGCAAAAATGATCAGAAAGTAATGGCGAATCTAACAGAGCCAAAATATACAAAATGTGCCATTTGAAAGAAAGAAGTTGCCACATATTTCCACAAGGAGCGACAACCGATAGGTCGATAGATCATTCACAATTACTTAAATAACCAAATTTTAAAAATAATCCTCATTTTCCGTAAACGTCTAAGCACAGTATACATCTACGAATGCAGTAGGTGCATTTGAGTGAAATTTTTGTACTAAAATTAATTCGCGCAAGTTACAGCGCATTTGTCAGATTCGTTATTGTATGTAGTCAAGGTTACCACCAGAGGTGTAACATTTCAAAAGTAAAAAATGTATGTTTGCAGCCATTCTCATGCAATCACTATTGTAATTTAACATAAATTAAAAACAAATTATTGGTTTTTTCTGATTTAAAACGACCGACCGATCCCAATTATAAGAAAATCTTACTTTAGTTGTCGCCACTGGTTACTGTTTTAAGCTTACTCTAACCTACATTATTTGTATTTTCGTTGTAGTCATGTAATTCATCACTTGTAATCCTTGTTTCTTACTGAGGAATTGTTATCCCATAACAATCTGTGCAAAAATAGTGAAAAACTTTCCCTCGAACTTAGTTTAAGGTCTAAGGTTCCCTCGACCGTGAATCACCCTGTATAGTACACTAAGGGAATAAAATCGTAATTCTTCATAAGTAGAGAAACAATATCAAGCGCAAAGTACTGTTCAAGACGATACTTGACTGGAAACAGCATATCCTTTAAATAGGGGATGGGACCTAGTTATTTGCAAAAAAAAATCAAGATGAAGGAAGTGAGAACTTTCACGAGCCGGTTTCCTGTATTAGCCGAGTACCGAACCAGAAGGACAGTAAATTGAATCCTCAAGAAAACGAATTGGGAAAATATTCGCTCCCTAAGCGAAGAGTCAACATTTCACCCTATTCCTTATTTTTGTTACCCCGGAGAATTTTTTTTATTCCAGATGAATGTGCAAATTTTGTATTTTTAATGAAAACCTGAGCCCGAGTAAAATATTAAGGCGGATAAAAAATATATTGCACAAAAATGTAAATTTGCTCAACCAAGGTTGAATAATCACCGTTTTTACAAAAAAAAATCTAATTTTCATACTGGGTAGCACGATTGTGTAATGCAGAAAGATTATTTATAGCTCCTAACATTTATTGCGTATTAAAAACGGAGATAGGTATGCAAATGCATCGGCAATATAAAATTAATTTGTTAAGTTCCGGTAGTCGCAAGGATGAGTATTTTGTAAGTATCTCCCGTTTGTGGGTTGCGAGCGAATAAAGTTGTATAATCAAAATTGATTTAGGTTTTTATTTAAGAAAAAAAACACTCAAATTACCGATGCATGATAACTTTAAAAAAAGTTTCTAAGAACGCGAACGGTCAAAACCATTAATGATTTTTATTATTATTGGTTAAGAAATTCAACAACCGGCTTGTTTAAAAGCTCAGTGTTTTTATAGATAAAAAATGTCGGAGCTATAAACAGTTCATAATATAAATAAATTAAGTGCAATCTTCGGAGTAAACTTCCAATAATGGTATAAAATTGCCCCAGTTGAGGGTCCCTTTTACACCTCAATGAAGTTGTAAACTTTATAACAGCTATAATTTCAAGTAGATATATAAAGTTCACATAACCGTCAAAACAAATAAACTTGACCCTGCCGAGAGGTAGTTTAGGGTACCTATTTCGCTTATTTGGTTGTTAACAATAGCTGATGAGAGTATTAAATTGTTTTATGCTAATGTGGTCCTTGATTCGTTGATGTGTAAATTTTACGTTCACACAATAATACAACAAGAGTTAGTGTAAGCTTTTAAACCAACCCTCATTGTGGTCGAATGTTTGTAATCGACGTTCGGCAGCGACCGCATATTTACTTTGCGGTTGTTATGGTTAACGGAGGATCTAGGAAGAAAATATTCAATAAGCGATTTATAAATCTTTGTTGTTTGTTTGTTGAAGTGCCGCCGAACAGGTAAACCGCAACATGCGGCCTATTGATACGGTTGATTCATGAATGATGATAAAGGATTAATGCTTGTTGACGTGAGATCAATTTCGATGTATAGGAAACACCTTAATTATGGTCGTTGTTTATTTGGGGCTCAAAACACTGAAGTCAAACACCTTAAATCCATTAAATTATTAATTTCTAGATACTATGCCATTTTGAAATTTTCATTTGTAGATATCAATGCATAAGAGCATAAGGTAGCGAAAATGATAGGTGTTAGTGTTCATATTGTTAACAATCATTACAGAATCACTTGACAAAATTTGCCATGCTATGTAGAAGTATTCAGAAAGTTTATGTTTATCAAATCTATAGGGTTATTCATTATAAATTACCCACCCCTTATTATCGTTATTATTGCTCGTAGAAAAAAAAAGTTATACATAAAAGTTGTATGGTTCTAACTGAATTTTCTTAAAATGCCATCAATAGTTCAGTTACTCGCCGTTTACAGGGCGCAACAAAAATATTATTAATTAATTACATATGAAACCACCGCCACCGGTAGGACATCAAGAGTAAGCTTGGATTTCCAGCCAACTGCTTCACTACAAACGATTTTGCTGATTTAATTAATGAAATGTCAATTATCAAACACAACATTTGTCATTTACATGGCTTACTTAGACAATATTAACAATTCCGTATTAAGTAACTGTGATATTCTACGATTAATAACTCAATAACGGCTCAATATAAAGACAATATATTATATTTTTTGAAATCAGAAAAAAAAGATCTCTTCAAAAATATAATAATATACAGGGGGTTACATTAAAAAAATACATCATATTTTTGTTGCGCACTGTAAACGGCGAGTAACTGAACTATTGATGGCATTTTAAGAAAATTCAGTTAGAACCATACAACTTTCATGTATAACTTTTTTTTCTACGAACAATAATAACGATAATAAGAGGTGGGTAATTTATAGTGAATAACCCTGTACAGTGTATTAGAAACTACTCTCATCATGTTTCTTAAAATTACATTGTACATACATATGTTTCTTTTTTTTGATAAATATAGTACTTTCAGTTGTACCGAAAATGGAGGGATATTTTGTTATTGGAAATAGAATAATCTACGCATTGTTGCACTTAAAGACACTATTGAATTCAGTTTATAGTGTTAGCTCCGACCCGAATGTATACTAATAACAAAGGAGGTTGAACTTCAATGGGATAAACCAATTTTTAGAGAACAGAAAATTACCTAAGTCGAAAAAACGAAAAGTCCCCACCAGCAGTGGTTTAAATAACAACTCTGCAGGTTGCGAGAAGTTGTGGAGGTGGGATGCAAACAAAGTCGTGGGTTTCTTTACTCAATAAACAATGATCGTGAAGAAACACCCGTAATTAGGATGTGAAACGTCGACATCATCAACCTAAACTGTGTTTCTTCCAACTCTTCTACAAAAGGGCCCAAAAGTCTTAGACTACACTGATAAAAATCAAGAATCAAAAATATTAATTAGTATTTAGAACAAGTTATTAAACAAAACTAGTTCCCAATTATATTTTCTACAACTTTTATTTGAATTATTTTATTACTTATAGCGAAACTAATAACTTGTACTACGATTTCCATGAAACTTGGTATTTCTTCTTTTTTGCAATATTAGACATGAGATAGATTAGAAATGACACAAAAAGGCCATCTTCAATTTTTTTAAATATGTTCAAAAATATTTCTTTTAAATAACAGTTAAACAAGCCCTTAGCTATATAAAAAAATGTCGTAAATGATATTTTCGATTATTTTTACACTATTCGTAAATCATCAAAAAATTACATTTTCGATAACTTATTAAAGACACCAAGTTTGTTGCCGGAGGAAACAAAGAATGAGCGTATTGTAATTATAATTTTACAGAAAAAATGTAAAGTAGTTCAGCCATTTTGAAAAATGTTAATACATATAAGTTTTTGACACTTTACTCATTAATTTTTTTTAAGAACCAGAACCACAATAAAAACTTTGACAACACCAATTTTCATCGCAAAGGGGATTTTTTTGAACGAAAAAACATCTTTTTCACAATATTGGCTATGCTTCTCTGTTTTTGTTTTAATACAATTTTTCCCTAAAACATACTCGTTGCAAGATGAAAATGTGAAGGATCAAGAAGGGAGAAATAATAGGGCGCTTTCAAAAATCTTCGGGAAGAAAAATCCAATTTTATTATTTTCTTACTCTTACTCAACATGAATATGCAGAAGGTCCTTAGAAAAAATTAACTTCTTTGTCCCTCTCAAGGTTAAATTGATTACTATTATTATTATATTATCACCCTTGTGAGAGAAGATTTTAGGGATGAATAAACTAAATGTTTAATTTTTGGAAACGTTTCGCCATCTAATTTGTTAAGTCGTCTGCAGACCTTTATTAATTTAATATTTAATAATTTAATTATTACACCATCACAAACGTACATCCTAAAAGCGTGTAAAATCCGACGTCATCAACGATAATGATTAATTAAAGCCTGAATAAGCCTTCGTAAATTAAAAGGCGATACGTTGCCAAAAATTAAATATTTAGTTAAATTCACCCCTAAAATCATTTCCCATAAAGATAATAATAATCTGCACTAAATCTAAATCAACTTTGTCGACAGGTGTGTAAGCAGTTACAAAAGTCGATTCTTTGATTATTATCGCCTGTTATAAATTCGCAAAAGATCGTACAATTGCAATCAAACACCGAGAATAAATCGACAGCTGTTTCGCCCTTTTGGGATTCTTCAGGAGTAAGAGAACTCGAGTGTAAGTTCACTGCTATACAGTATGCGCTGTTGCTTTATACAGATCACTTTTCGGACGTGCTACGTTAGCACAAGCAACACTAGATATCGCAACATCTTATTAGTAGATTAATATAAATGTTTAACGAACAATAAGTGTTGCAACACCGGTTGTCGACTCGTGTAACGTAACACATACGAAAATTCATTCGCATTAAGGCAACGTTGTCGACAGATGTGTAAAAGCAGTTACATAAGTCGATCCTTCGATTACTATAGCCATCTATGTGTTGGAGAAAATAACAATCTCGAATCGTGTGGTGTAAGTTCGCAAAAGATGATTCAATAGCAAACAAATACCGAGAATCACTCGACAGCTGTTTCGTCCTTTTGGGACTCTTCAGCAATGAGAAAACTAGTGTAAGTTCACTATTGTACAATTGTGTGCTATATTCCCTACTAGGAGACCACGCGGCTAAAAAATCATTTCTGACGAAGAAGAAACACTTTTGTGATCATCTTAATTAATTAAGTTTAAATTTAAATTTTCGAACGTTGTCTTGTAAAGGACGGGTTTTCCAGCATTTTATTCTTGTGATATGAATTGACAAGTTTCTCTCCACCATTTTAATGATCGTCCAAGTAGCCGTCTTCCTTTTGAATATCACTTATAAACTTCAATAAATGGATTTTAAAGGCTTGTGCCACAAAATATTTTTCAAGAACTGGTTCAATATCAAAGAAAAGTACAAGTAAAAGTTTGCTCAGCATTACCACAGAATAATAATACTTAGTTGCACAGAAGTTTCATTGGATGTCGGAACGTTTGAAGTCGGTGATCTTACGGAAATCGCGCGCTGTACCCACGCACAAGAATATTATTAATGACTTCAGCGGAGCGGTTATAGAAAGCTTAGTATTTCTTAGCAGTGGCATTTCGCGATATACCGCACAATCGGATATTGACGAATTTACTTTAGCTACTCCTGGCTGCGCATGGGTACAGCGCAAGCGCTACTTAAGACCACAATTAACGCTCAGTAAAATTTCTGTATGAATGCGGTGAATATATTTATTATTCTGTGGCATTACCACAACTGTGAGATTGTGTCCCACAAGAGGCAATCGTCCGTCCACTTTTTTGTTGTCATAATATCACCCGACAATTACCAACTGTTTAACATTCAGTTGTTTTTGCAGTTTTGCACAAGCTGTATTAATTCATGCACACAAAAATCGAGTGTTGATTGTGTATATTTGTAAATATTTTAAATATACAGGGTAATTGTTTGGAACCGTACATTAGAAGAATCTAGGAATGAGGAAATCGTATGGCTCTGAAATTGTGTTGTTGGCCGAAGTTCGTTGTGATCTTTCTAATAAAAATATTATGGCTTCACTTCCGGAAACACCGGAAGTGGACACATACTCTCTTATTTCAAATACGATTACATATTTTTTAGGGTTTTTTTTTTGTTTTAGCAGCTAATTTTAGATGAATTTTCATCGGCATTCCCCATTAAACTGTAGCCGTTCTTCAGATATTTTAACTTTACGATATTTTTTTACATTTACGCTTGACGTCATATATCGTCGTTACCTCTGCAGAAATAACCCTAAAATTGGGACGGTGTGCAGCAGAAGTATAATTTTTTTATGTGAGAATTTTTTTCCAACGCATGTTTTTCAATGATTTCCAAACGAATTCTTAACTTTTATAAAGATCATTAATAAGTCGAAAACCATGGCAGATAGGTATAGGGAATGCTATTAATGATTGATTCCCTGTTTAATTTTGTATCGAAATCGATGAAAAAAAAGTAGAGCATCGTATTTGAAAAAATCGAGTTTTTGTGGTTTTAAATTGTCTTGTTTGGAAATTAAATTTCGGACACCCTGCAGAAGCTATATCATTTTGCATAATTGCGATAAAAAAATAATACTTCTGCTACGAACCGTCCCATTTTTAGTGCTATATCTGCAAAGGTAGTGACGGTATATGACGTCAAGCGTGACGTTACAAATGTAACAAAATTTCGTAAAATTAAAATATCTGAAGAACGGCTACAGTTAGGTATAGATAATGCTGATGAAAATTCATAAAAAACCAAAAAAGCCATAAAACATAGGTAATCGTATTTAAAATAAGAGAGTATTCCCAGAAGTGTCGCCATCTTAAAAATGAAAAAATATGACAACGAACTTTGGCCAACAACAAAATTTCAGAGCCATTCGATTTTCCCATCCCTATATTCTTCAAATGTACGGTTCCAAACAGTCACCCTGTATGTTAATGTACTAAAGGGGAGCAGCGATCCCGGGGCTAAATTGCGGGGTTAAGCGATTTCAGAGCTAACCATCTAGAATCTAGAGGCTAGAACCAAATTAAGTCTACATATTCACAGTCAGAAGAACAAGATTACGATTATGAATATAATATCAATGACTAACATGAAATTCCAAAACCAAAGACTTTGATGATCTGGTCTTGATTTTGCGTTCGGCCCTTGATATTCAAGGCCAACTTCAAAGCAATTGCTGGTATACCATGTGTCCCACGGAAAAATTTACTTAGGTCTTTACTACCTTAAATTAAAAACTGACACAATTCGAACACAATAATAAAATATTTTCCTAAGCGGCCTTTGTCGACGAATTGATGAATTGTTGCGCTACCTGATCGGGGTTCTATTCCGATTGGAATATTTTTATTATCGATGTCATTGTAATACAATTTTGGAAAATTAATTTAGCATTTTGAAAAAAGAGTTGAAAATATTAAACTCATTTTATAAAAAAAATTTATTAATTATAACATCGATAATAATTGTATATCAGGATCGAACCCGGATTTTGGGGCGTAAATCATTATAACACAACGGTTTTATCAACGTGTTTACCATGGCGATTACACGAAGTGCTCCATTTCGGTAAATAAATTAAATAAATTTATAAATAATAACTTATTTTACTGTTTTTCTTTTATTAAAATTCGCTTTAAACATTTACTATTAATATCAGTTGTTCTCATTTATCTATATTTAAGAAAATATGTTGCTATACGAGGATGTATTGATATCTAGTTAGCCTAGACCAGTTCCTTGCATAAACAAAATATTGCGTTACCATAGCAACGAACAATAACTTATTAGAAGTGTCAGTGTAAAGTTTGACGTCAAAAAAGTAAACCAGAGTCACGCAATAAATTAAATGAAAAAGATGTCCACCGAAATTGTGAAAATCGAAAAATTGGAGTATCGAGCCATCATCAAGTACCTGTATTTAAAAGGGTTAAGAGGTAAGCAGATTTACGAAGATATGCTTAATACCCTTGGTGATCAATGTCCTTCGTATGCGACCGTCAAAAATTGGAATGCAAGCTTCAAAAGTGGTAATTTTTCCATTGAAGATGATGACCGATCGGGAAGGCCAGTTTCTGTGTCAGTCCCCGAAAATATCGATGCAGTTCATGACATGATTTTATCAGACCGTCGAATTGGGCTAAAACGGATATCTGAAGCACTGAATATTCCATACGAACGCGTTCATCATATGGTTCACGTCAATTTGGACATGAGAAAAATTGCTGCAAAATGGATCCCTAAATGTTTGAATGTTGACCAAAAGCGTGCAAGGGTAGAAGCATCGCGTTCTATGTGTGCTCGATTTGAAAACGATGTAGACTTCTTAAACCGAATTGTTACTATGGATGAGACTTGGTACATTTCTACGATCCAGAAACAAAGCAACAATCGATGGAATGGCGACACTCTGGTTCTCCAAGACCTAAGAAGTTTCGTGTCCAAAAATCTGCTGGAAAAGTTCTTGCTTCAGTTTTTGGGATTGCCATGGAGTAATCATGATTGATTTTTGGATAAGAGTAGAACAATAACTGGAGATTACTATTCGACATTACTGACCACTCTACGGGAAAATATTAAAGAGAAAAGACGCGGAAAGCTATCCAAAGGTGTTTTGTTTTTGCAGGACAACGCCCCTGCACACAAATCTCATGTTGCCATGCAAAAAATTCGTGATTTAGGGTTTGAATTACTAGAACACCCCCTTATTCACCCGATTTGGCTCCGTCCGACTATCACCTCTTTCCTCAACTGAAAAAAAGTTTAAAAGGTCGTACATTTTCTTCCGACAAGGAGGTAATAGAAGCTGTGGAGGTCTGGTTTGCAGAGCAAGAACAAACGTTTTTTTGTAAAAGGTCTAGAGAGGTTGCAGGTTCGCTGTAATAAATGTATCCAATTAAGAGGAGAATATGTTGAGTAATAAAATATTTTGAATTGAAATTTTGTTTGGTTCTATAGTAGGCTAAGAATTTTTCAATATATCCTCGTATTTCTGTATCACTATTATTTGCTTTAATGGTTCTAAGGTAACTTTAAGCGGAAATTGTACAACTGGGTCTAAATCTATCATAATTTTTAGAGCTAGTATTTGTTCTCGTGTCACTTATGATGAGTAAGATTATATTAGAGCGCGATCGTATTCAATGAAGAGGCATTTAACACCCCTTAACCGAATACGTTGACAAACAACACCAACATTTTTTGTAAACTTTCTCATTTTCGTAAGTGTTAGTATCATAATCTCTCTTGATTGTCCTAAATCGTTTCCCGTTTCCTTTCTGATCAATACAATAATTAATCAATAACGAAGTATAATTCGATTTCGTGCGTAAAAGCTGTTTGTTTACACAACTTGAACGATTGAGTCGCACAAGAAAAAAAGAAACGGATCAATTAGTCTTGCATGATTAGTAACGTTTACGCCCTTATAAATACTTTTGTGACACCGTAAAGGCGTCATCATTAATAACATTGTAACTTTTATTATAACATCAACTTATATCGTAAGAAAAGGAATTGAATATTTACCTAAACTAGCCGTCATGCTCTCCAAATCCTTAGGTTTTCTTTTTCTTGGTCTTCCCTTTTGCCTGGGCGTGGGAGTACCATTGAAAAAAGGAACTTTACCGACAGGTTCGATAGGCGTCGGGGGTGGCAATGGTGTGCACGAATGAAATTCGGGACTTGGAAACGGCGAAGGATAATGCATTGGACCTGAATAAAGTCCGTGCGAAGGTTCTGATAAAGGAATATCGAAATGTAATTTACATAACACCGCACCGTCCCGCATCCCAAAATGATCGCCTTTCGTTAACGGTGCATTACAGACGGCGCACGAAAAACAGTGCACGTGAAAAACCAGTTCACGTGCTCTCATTACTAATTCTGACGATAGTATTGTTGCTTGACAACGTGCGCACCTTTTCATTCCAAATAATCTGAAAAAGAAGAAAAATTTTTATTTTACGCCTTGTTAGATCGTTTATTATTAAAGAATAATATAAACATTGCGTCGATGTTGAGAACCCACTACAACAACTTTGCATTCAACAATAACAATACGGTACGAGCTAAAATGCATTATTGAATAAGGAGGACAATGCTTGAAACCCCCATTGAGATCAACAAGAGTTTAGCTTGCAACATATGCTTGAATAAACATATTACTAACCCCACAAACTAGTCGATTTTTGGGGGGTAAAAACTTTGCATTGTACTAATATGAAACGCCACTTGTCTCAGCCCGTCAGTTATGCAAATATCAACTATTACAAGTAACAAGTCGTTACATTCACCAAATGTCGTGAAATGTAATTTATACAATTGCTGAACTTAAACAAAACTGCAACTTTAATTTATGTTTACATGTGTTCAGTTGTAAAATCCACCATAAAATAGATATGATGTATTAAATCGGAGGAAGTTTATTCCTGAAAACTCGTTTCGAAGAAAGTGCCTTTTTTTTTCTTCGACCTACAAATTTTGCAACAGTAACAATAACAATGCAGTCTACAAATCCCGAAAATCCGTTTTTACATCTGCACTATAACCTATTTATGAATAAAGAATTTTACAGACTAGTGTTGAGTGACGGTATTGTAATAATAGCAAAAACCTCTACAGGGGGTGTCCGGAGGCCCCCGTGGTGAATTTCAACAATGCTTTACCCACAGCCGTTTCTGTTGTATATTTGTAGAAACAGATTTTTTCTTGTATCAATCTACCCTTAGTCTATTTCCGCAATAATATCCCTTACATTACCCATTCTAAAATTTAAAGACAAAAAATACGATTGAAGAATTTACATATAGTTTACAGTCTTGTTTTGGTTTAAATACAATTCCGGTTATAAACTCAATGGAATATAAAATTTTATTGGTAATAATACTTTGCTACTTATATTATATTACTTCTAAAATAGAATAAATGCTTAATAGTTAACTACTATTTGTATTGCCGCTTGCGCGCTCACATATTTTTAAACTGTACGTGTGTTAAGTTTATTATACAGCTTAAAGCGAGTTATTGAAAACACTAAAAACGACAAGACACAAAATTACACCAGTGCATAAACATTAACCAAAAAAGTATTTTCTAAAAAAAACGCAATAGAGACAATGTAATCAAAAATAATGTGTACCTTTTTGATGGTAACAAATAATTGGACCCAAAAAACATTACAATTAATTACGATTACAAAAAGGAAGAGAACAACAGGTTGTAGAGTGTGATGTTACATGTTACGAATCCATCGGGGCTATGATGCTTAGTCCTACGTAACTATGCTATTTTTTAAGTTTGCTTTTTCCGAGACATATTTAATACTGAGATAAAAATTATCCCACCTAAGCAACAAAAGTAGCTTGGAGTAACGTTATTAGTTGAAAACTGTTTTTTGTGCAATCAATCCTTCAGGAACATGTGTTGAACCAAAAGTTTTCCTTGTTTATCTGAAACATATTTTCGCAATCCAACCTTTTTCGGAAGATTTAAACAATCAAAGAACATGAACATCTGTAATTTGAAATTCGTTGAACCCCACCAGGAAATGTTTATGTCTGTCCCAGACAAATTTTTGGATAAGAGATGAAGTTTTCCTTGTTTATCTGAAACATATTTTCGCAATCTAACCTTTTTCTGAAGAATTTAGGCAAACAAGGAAGCCATGTCTTATAACCAATTTATATATTTTGTAAAAAGATGTAACAAAACGTACTACTTCTCACGGCTTCAACCTATAATTGTCACTTGAAGAAAGCATATTACTATGAGTGCTATTTACTCATAGAATATCATCCTAACCAAATATCTCATTTCGAAAAAATTTTGACTGCGCATCCGATCTCCTTATACAGTGAATTCCAAAAAGTACCCATCAATGAAAAACCTTTTATTATTAAATATATCATACTTAGGGGTTAGTTAACTTAGGGTTAGTTTTTGCTTGGTTTAAAACCAAAATAACACTCATGTGAAGGGGTTATAGGTACATGCCAAATTCGACATGTTAAAAATAATCAAAAATGGCCTTTTTTGTATAGATATCAGAAATAGTCATTAACAAAAGTTGTTCGAAATGACATTTTAGACCTATAACCCGAGCTTCAGCTTTTATAAGCTTTTAAATGCTTGAATTTTTGTTCCATAGCATCCAAAAAACTTCTATATTCATAAAAATGTTTGTTTGATAACAAAACGTTGAGCGCAAATTGCAATTTATTCAAGAAACTTTGATAATAAGTTAATGTTGTGTCTCAAGTTGTTTTTTATTCATAATTTTAAACTACGGAAAAGAGTAAAAAATTTAAATAACATTCAAAGGACTGAAGCATTTAAAATCTGATAAAAAATCAAAAATTTCTAAATTTTTATAAAATTCGAAAAAAATTATGAGTATTGAACTCAGAAACTCGGGTTATAGGTCTAAAATATCATTTCGAACAACTTTTCTCAATGACTATTTTAGATATCATTACAAAAAAACACCATTTCTGAATATTTTAATATTAACATATCAAAGTTGACATATACCAAAAACCCCTTCACTACCGCCAATGTGTGCAAAGACATAATAAAAAATTTTTTCCATATGATGCGTACTTTATGGAATTCACTGTATATTAACCAGATTTTTTGACCAATCCTATCAATCAATTGGATAATAAGCAAACTTCATCAACAAGCATATTTGAGCTGGAACTTCATGTATCAGTATCATCATCATCATAATAATAATAATAATAATAATAATTATTATTATTATTATTATAATAATAATATGATATTGTTTATTTAATATCAGCAAGAATTCATGTTTAGGTTTTAGTGGTTTCCTAAACCTTGCAGTAAATGCTTTACCAAGACGAACAATTGCATACGGTTTAGTGGCCACACTGTACAGGTTTATAACTGTTCTTTTGGGGCACCAATATTTAAAATGTACCATACGATTAGATAAATAAATAAACAAGAATTCATGAATTCATTGCAAATCAGTGTATAAAAATTACATAAGAGAAAAAACACTAAGAACAAATAAATCTAGCCATTAAGGGAAAGGGCAAAGGTAAGGGGAATACCTTCTATGAGAAAAATTCTTAATTAAGTTAATTACAAATACACCAATTTTAAACAAAAATGCCTATATCATACATAATTATAAAATTACTTTATGTTACTCTTAACGGAAATAAAGGCATTTTGTTTCTTCTGAAAAGTTCGGATTAATCTGTAAAATGCCAATATAAACAACCAAAGCAAGTAGTCATGAGATTTCAAAATTTTCATTCTAGAAAAAGTTCGAATAAACAAATTTCTTTAAATTTGGAAACCTTCTAGTACGAAAAATTTTAAAAAACAACCAAGTTTCCTTCTATCTGTTTTTCTTTGATTTGATTGATAAATTTCATTTGACACTAATTTGAAACGTCGAAAATATTGCATGAATCATACACAAAAGCAAATTTTGGAATTTCATTTGAATTTATGTCAACAACAAAAAATCGCTTTGGCCGTTCTTTTAAATTTCTAAATCTAGTTGTAAATTGTTCATCAGTTTCACAGCACAATTTTTTTTTAACTGTGCAACATTAAGTACAAGTTATCTACGTGCCTCTTAGCGTCTGCCAAATAAAGTGAACTTCTACACCGGTACAAGTAGTAAATGAAATGCTTTTCCAAAGTTATAGAACTGAAATTGAAACTGAAAGGTGCGGTAAGTCAATATATGGGATGATGGAAACAGATAACGATTGAGTAAATTGAACCTATTTTGTATTTGTTAATGGATAATACACTGAAAAAAATTGGAACTGATACTTTTGCCCCTCTACAAGCTTCTCTAATTTTTCCATAAATTGTCACATCTTGGAGTCGACTCAGTGTAAGTTATACTTTGTTAAACTTTTTTGGCACTGATTCTTTCAAGATAACTTTTATAGTACATGCTGTTACAGAAATTAATTCTTGTGGGATATTAAGTTAAAGAAAAATTGATAGCGGTGTCGCCACCTCATGATCTACAAACTACTTCAAGTCAAAAAACAGTTTTTACTGTTACCTGAAGAAAAATCGTGCTTAAGACCTTATGGTCATAAACTCTCTCTAATCTTCGATGAATACTACATGGAGAATACTGTGGGAAATAGTGAGAAAAAGGAAGCGTTAGAGGGGATATACAGGAAAACGAAATGGTAAGACAAAAGTATGGTAGAAGTTAGGGGATGAATTTTGGAGGTGAAAGGGGTTAAAGCAGAGATGTTCTTTAAGCCCAAAGTTGTTTTCAATATATACAGCGTGTCCCGTGACTCGATAGCCATACCTTAAAATCGTCTTCTTTGAAAATTTTATGTCGAAAATGCCTTATACACTTGTGCCCGAAACTCAATAGTCAAGGAGTATGGACAATATTAGATTTAACAGAGTTTGTAATGATTTAATTATTGCTAACAGAAGTTTAATTAAAGTTTCAATTCAAAATGTCCTCCCCCTGTCTCAGCTCTTCTTATAATTAAAGACGTAGAGCTCTCAGAAGAGTATCAGGGTCTTCTTGCATTGTTGTAGCTATAGCCATAAAATGTGGTTGGCTTTATTTGAATAAACTTTACTATCATGTGTACCCAACAAGCAGTGTTAGGTCTGGTGACCTTGGAGGCCTACCTGACTGACAAATTTAATATTGCCTATAACTCCTTAACTATTGAGATTGGGACAAAAGTTCTAAGGCACTTCGACATAAAATTATCCAAAGAATACGATCTTAAACTATGGGTATCGAGTCAAGGGGCACCCTGTATAATGAATTTGGAAGAGAAACTACAAAACAACAGATAGGAGGAATAAAGATAGGAAGGAAAATGGTAGTACTAATGTACGTTTCAAAAGTTTTGGCATAGATCAGATTGTTTAGGGCGATTTTTCAGAACAGGTTTGATTAGTTTAATTAAAAGGATTATAAACAACAAAATATTCATTTCAAATTAAATGTAAAGGTTCATGGTTTTCAATAATACGTAGTCTTCTGCGTACATCTCGCATCAAGCCTTGGACCGTTTGTATATTAATCTTCCGAAGTTTACTGATTGTTGCATATTTTGGGCTTCCCAGCCTTCATTATATACTTTTCTAGACAAAAGAGCCCAGAAATCTTCAATTGGCCGTGCCTGTGGTAAATTTAGAGGGTTGTCATTTTTCGACACAAAAGTTATGTTTTGAGAATTCATCCAATTCTGAGTGTTACGTGCATGACACAAACCTACGTCTGGTCAAAACATAATGTCATCTTGAGCATGATTCTGGTGGGTAAAATCAACCTATTTTGTTAAGCAGTTGTCAATGTAGCTCTGACTATCCACAGCTTCCCCTCTAACTTGCCCCACATAAGGCCTAAACATCTCACTAGTTGATGTCGCGCACCACACTAAAACCTTATTAGCAAATTTGGCCTTTTCCTTGTATTTCACATTGTCTGGACAATTTTCGACATTATTGGTATAAAATCAGTCATTTCCTTTGAATTACTCAGAGTAAAGTATTTTTCGTCTACCATGATTATGACTTTGTAACGGTAACATCCCGGTATTCTAGCCAACTGATTAAGTGTATACTTTGGCCATTTCTTCCTCTTACGATATTAAACACTTCTCCTCTTTAGTTCCCTGGAAACTTATTCTTGGCGTTTCAGGTCAACTGATTTGCTCTCTGTCCAGTTAACAGCGTAAGTCTTACACTCTTAGGAAGATTAAGGTATGGTATACCCTGCTCACATTCGGTAATTGCACCATATATAGTCCTGCGAGAAATAATTTGGTTTTTAAAATTTTGAACTGTTTCAGTTTTAGGCATCGGCCCAACCAAATTATAAACGCTTTTTCTAAAATCTAATTTATAAGACATTACGAAGCAATGAATGTCAAAAACTGACCTGTCATTAGAATGACAGATCAATAAATACAGCCAAGCAGATACTTTGAATTTTTAAAATCATTTTATCATTTGTGCCAAAACTTTTGAGACATACGTTATTGGCATATGCAGACAATATTGTAATTTTACAAAGAAGATATGAAAGATATAATAAGGTTTCTAAGTATTTAAAGAGAAAAAAGCTAGAGGCAAATAGAGAGAAAACGAAAATTATAGAGTTTAAGAAGAAAAAAGGAATATGCAAAGAAATTAAATAGTAATGGGGAGGTTACTGCAGTTTGTTACTTAGGAGTTTTAATCAAGGATGGTAGAAGTATGGAGAATTCGAGAAAGAATATTTGGGAAAGATATATTTAAGAGAAAATGAAAACTTGTAGTCTTGGCCAATACTTGTTTATTGTTATACTAGTTTTGACCACATAAATATACAGGTAGTCATCCTCAGAACTAACTAATTGAATTAAATTATAAGTACATTAAAATTTTTTTAGTAACAAATTCTTAAGTAAGAAAAAAATTTTTCACGAATTGTTGCACGCATGTTGGACAGAGATAGAGGGACAGAAAGTAAAATAAAGAAAATAGATAGAAAACCATATTATGGTTGGATGGAAGAAGAGACACGAGACAAAGATAGAAATAAATGAGGGAGAGGATTAGACAATATTTAATAGTGGACAAAATTCCAAGGTATTTTACAGACAGGAAAAGTATGGAAGAAAAGAAAAATGTGCAGAATGTGTGAAGAAGATTGGGAAAACGTAGAACATCTGTTCAAGGGTGCAAGAAAGTATAAACGGTTAAGTATTAAAGATTAAAATAAAATAAAGATCGAAAGTTATTTAGAACAATGAAAAAGCGTGAGTAGTGATGTTTTAATGTTTATATTGAATTTTCTGTAAAATTTTAAGTTGCCCAAGTTATGTAAGATGAACCGAATCAATTTGCCAAATTAAAAGAGAGAAATAAATTTAATTTTAATTTACAACTTTTATTTATTTATTAATTTATGTTTATATTCATGTTTCTAAGACCATATCGTACCAAATAAACTTCGACAGTACCTTCAATTTAAATCGTATATAATATAAAACTCACTAAACATTTGAATACCAACTTTATATATTACTCCCAAACTGTGGGTTAGTTGATCTACAGTTAAACGGGAGGTTTTACTAAACTCAACTGCAATTTAAATTCTTTATAACTTACACTTATAATTTTTATAAGTAAACCAAGATTTTCGGAAAAATTTAGTTGTAATCTTTTTGACGAGGAGTAAGCCGAGGGTTCGATGTAAATCATCAACTTGAGAAAGGAGAAAGCGACCAAAATCGCTTGTGAATGACACTTTTTGAGATGGTATTGCAAAGATGTCTCTTTTAGAAAGCAAACGTCCATCTTCGCCGTCAGAAACAAGAACCCCCATTGTTCTTTCGATCAGCACAAATTCTAACGATAACGTTTTTAAATCACCAGAAGCAAAAATAGGACTCAAAGGCGACCGATGGAAAAATATTCGTTTTTAATTATGTAAAATATACTGAAAAAAAAATGAAGATTTAACAACCTACACACGTTCGTACAAGAAAGCCGGATCGTAAAAAAATCACTACAAGTGTTGATATCATAATCCTTGTTGAAGGATAAACTATAAGTAATTAGCGTCCTGTTGACAGAATTACGGATAATGTTGGACAGCGGCACGAAGAAGGAGGGAACACGACGCTTGAGTGAGACGTCGCGCGTAAGAAAAGAAAAAATTTCGAGATCATTAAAACTAAAGAGAGAAAAGACCCGACCGCAAGTCAACAACTGTAGCAAATCACTAAGACTTTTTTATGCGAGCGTTTATTTTTGGAAATCCTGTGACACGAAGTAAAATGAGAAATATCGAATTTTATTTTGGAAGTAGATATATGGCATCGGCATCTTTTACTACTAATTACGTGCACCATCTACAGCTTCTTAGAAAAAAATTTTTTTAAAGAAAAAATCAAACTCCGTTTCGAAATAGAAATTATTTATAGTTATCGCAATTGCCCGTTACGTTGCGATCAATTATCTCATGTAACTCATGTAGCAAATTTGTACCGAAATTTCGTAACAGCACCTTGAGAATGTAGTATGCATATTCACATGTAAATTAATGACCAATTAATTATTGACAAAGTAGCGGTTATTATCTATTAAAACAATAATTTTAGTCAAGTTACGCAGTTATACGCATATAAAATCACATGCCAGTACCAGATTTCTTTTTTAACTTCATTTTATTGCATTCTCGATATTCTCGTTTTTTTTTGTATTATAAGAAATATATATGTAAATATTCCAATTTGCATAAAACATAAATACAGAAGTTCGAGACCATTAGTGCGGGTCGATGTCAGTTTGATTTTTCTAAAAGACGAAAAAAAAATCGTAAGTCATTTTATTTCAGTTCGAACCTTCAATATAAGTTGTAACACAAGCAACATTATTGCTATTTCTCATTTGTTTACAACCGTTTTCAACACCATTTTCGTCTATTACATCGAATAAATAAATTGACGACAAGAATAAATGATCTCGTTTCTCGTAATTATAACTTTGCGTATCCTTATAAATCGCCACTTTGAACATTTTTTTCGAACCTTTCTCGCATAATCATCTCGAATTTAACAATTACTCAAATTAATGCGCTGATATTTTAAAGAATCGTTTATTATAACCTGTTTGCAGGTATAACACGTATTTATTTATTAAATGAGACGATTTCGGAGTGTCTTGTTTTTGTTTGCACTACTTTGTATTATGTTTATGGCGACAATTATTTGATTTTTCCCATTTAATAGTTATTGCGTTTCGTTCTTGTTTAGTCAAAATATAATTTGTCCAAATATAAAAAATTCGCAAACGGATGTTAACGACTGAACAGAATATTTCGAGCAATTATTATTAAACAATGTCAAACCCACTGATAAAAATTGTCGGTTTTTATTGTTTTTATTTTATTTTTAATATAAAACTTTTTATCAGTGGGTTTGACATAATTAATTTGACAAACTTAAGAGATATGGATTTAATTCAATCAAAGAATATTTTGATTTATGAGCCAAAGTTCAACTTAGAATCATGACGTCCTAGCAACGTTATTAATTCTCAATCTAGGCAACAAAGCACTTTAAATTTTGTGACTTTGACGACAATTTTTGGGATATTTTTAAAATTGAATTCACAGCAGTAGTATTTTTAAATATTGAATGATTAAGAAAAATAGTATTTCATTGGTTGAATTGCACCCCGATTTATAAACCCATGTGAAGTTAGCCATAAATCCAGCCGTAAAAATGAATTTTTCTGTAACGCTATGTAAATATTATCTATATTGAGTTAAACGTTTATAACTACAAAAACAACAATTAATCAACACAAATAATTCTTATTTTAACATTAAATACTTGATTTCAAAGTTAAGGCTACGCGCGACATTCTTAGAATTCGAGGGAGAATTTGAACATGTTGGTGTGGATCAATTTTTAGGCAAATTTAACAATAAATAGATTTTAACTAAAATAAAATTATTCACCAATGAATGAAGGAATTCTTTTTATTTTTTACTATTTTTGTTTTTTTATTTTTTTTTTGTTTTTGTTTTTTTTTTGGTATGTACCCAACACCTACGAGGATATATTGAAAAATTCTGAGCCTACTATAGAACCAAACAAAATTTCAATGTCAAAATATTTTATTACTCAACATATTCTCCTCTTAATTGGATACATTTATTACAGCGAACCTGCAACGTCTCTAGACCTTTCAAAAAATGTTTCTTCTTGCTCTGCAAACCAGAACTCCACAGCTTCTATTACCTCCTTGTTGGAAGAAAATGTACGACCTTTTAAACTTTTTTTCAGTTGAGGAAAGAGGTGATAGTCGGACGGAGCCAAATCGGGTGAATAAGGGGGTGTTCTAGTAATTCAAACCCTAAATCACGAATTTTTGCATGGCAACATGAGATTTGTGTGCAGGGGCGTTGTCCTGCAAAAACAAAACACCTTTGGATAGCTTTCCGCGTCTTTTCTTTTAATATTTTCCCGTAGAGTGGTCAGTAATGTCGAATAGTAATCTCAGTTATTGTTCTACCCTTATCCAAAAATCAATCATGATTACTCCATGGCAATCCCAAAAACTGAAGCAAGAACTTTTCCAGCAGATTTTTGGACACGAAACTTCTTAGGTCTTGGAGAACCAGAGTGTCGCCATTCCATCGATTGTTGCTTTGTTTCTGGATCGTAGAAATGTACCCAAGTCTCATCCATAGTAACAATTCGGTTTAAGAAGTCTACATCGTTTTCAAATCGAGCACAGATCGAACGCGATGCTTCTACCCTTGCACGCTTTTGGTCAACATTCAAACATTTGGGGATCCATTTTGCAGCAATTTTCTCATGTCCAAATTGACGTGAACCATATGATGAACGCGTTCGTATGAAATATTCAGTGCTTCAGATATCCGTTTTAGCCCAATTCGACGGTCTGATAAAATCATGTCATGAACTGCATCGATATTTTCGGGGACTGACACAGAAACTGGCCTTCCCGATCGGTCATCATCTTCAATGGAAAATTTACCTCTTTTGAAGCTTGCATTCCAATTTTTGACGGTCGCATACGAAGGACATTGATCACCAAGGGTATTAAGCATATCTTCGTAAATCTGCTTACCTCTTAACCCTTTTAAATACAGGTACTTGATGATGGCTCGATACTTCCATTTTTCGATTTTCACAATTTCGGTGGACATCTTTTTCATTTAATTTATTGCGTGACTCTGGTTTACTTTTTGACGTCAAACTTTACACTGACACTTCTAATAAGTTATTGTTCGTTGCTATGGTAACGCAATATTTTGTTTATGCAAGGAACTGGTCTAGGCTAACTAGATATCAATACATCCTCGTATAATGTAAAATGTTATACAAAATGGTAGGGTGTAAACATACTAATACACTTTCATGTCCAAGCGTTAGTACACCAATACCATAATTATTCTTACTGGTTATTATAGTATTTTTTTGGATATAATTAAAAATTTTTTTTTTAATTTGAACATAATTCGCAAATGTAATTCAATGGTAAATTACTTCTTGAATCATAAATTTTGTGAATCCAGCGCTTGCAAACCGTGCACATAATATCTGCTTGAAATTCTCCACAATACAAACATCGGTTGAAATCAAATAAATTGTTTATAATTATAAAATCAATTTATTGTTCTATTTGAATAAAAATTGATCTACGCCAACACGTTCAAATTCACGAACGTCCACTACGTTTGTACAGGGTGAGTCAGTTTAGTGTTCCCTGGGGGGGGGTGGTTTCGGCCACTTCCCGACATTTTACAGGAAAAGTAACTAAAGGGTGTCGAGCTCGAATTTTGAGAAAATTTGAATGCCGCAAACCGCATCCCGCACTTTTTAAATACAAAACCAGTGGCGTAGCCAGAAATTTTCTTAAAATAATGTTTATTACTTATTTATCAAATTTAATTTTTTTTATATGGGAGCCATATGTAATTTGTTTGTCATTAGATTTCTTATTTTTCGTAGATTAAAAAATGTAGCATTTGTCATGGTTTTGTTTGAAAAAAGTAGTAAGTACGTTTTATGGCTGGATTTATGGCTAACTTCACATGAGTGATTTATAAAAGTTTTAGGTTAAGTTTAATTCCAACTTCTAAAAGATGTAAAATAATGCCTCAAATCTGTTTTGAATAATCTTCTTATTCCTACACATGTATGTGTTGGTTTGTCCTGAGTACTGATTTACAATTTGCTTCTAAATTTCAGTACTTTTCTTTCCTCAACATATGTTTTACTTATTTCGTTCTCGTATATTCTTCTACTTTCGTTATTTATTTTTCATGTTTTTTTAAAAATATTTTAGCAAATTATCATTTATTTTGCCTTCTGTAGAGTCAGTCTTAATATTGATCATTTTAAGTTTTTTGTTTAGTTTGTTCAGATTATACTGTAAATTATCTTCAGGATCTGCTACTAACGCAACGTGATTCACGAATAACATTTCCGATGCCATGACTTCAGTATCTTTCTCTTTTAGCTTTGGGCTTGGTTCACTACTAATGAAAATAACAAAGAACTGAATACTCTTGCTTATTTTGGCTCACTTTTATTTGAAAAGTTTCTTCTTTACTTACTGGACTATGCATTTTGTTGTGTTATTCCTACCCTCACATGTCAATTACTGAACATATGTGTTTTCATTCTCTTTTCACTTATGTCTATTAGTGTATTTCTGGGCCAGTATTTACTTGCCATCCTCCGAACTTGCTATTAGACTTATTAGGCTGCTCAGGCATTCTCTAGGTTTCCACCCCAAAGTATCGTTCGTTCAAATTCCATTTAATATCAGCCCTACTCTTCTTTATTTTTTGTCTAGTCACATGTTCAACATCTTTGTTTTTATGTTTAATCTTTGCAGCAAAACAGCTAAAATTTCATTTCACGGTTTTATTATCTAAGTTACTTCAGTCTTGTACTACATATCTATGTAATCTATAACCGGTACAAGTATATTTCCTCCTTCGTTTTAATGAGGATGTTTCTTTTACCTTCTTTTAGGAGGGGCAAATGTGTAATTTTGGCGGGTTGTGGCCTGAGGAAGTTCTCCGATAGAGCACGAAACGTCGCCAAAATTGCACATTAAGTTATGTGTTTATTTGCGCCTCCTAAAAGAAAGTAAAAGAAACACCCTTAGTAATCTATAACCCATCTCATCCTAATCTGTCAAAAGCTATGTACATTTATTTGTTCTGGTTTAGACATTGTCTTAATCAAATATTAGATATTTAATAATGTTTATCCACAGTGTGTCCTTTCTCATGAATTTACTAGTGTTTGTTTTCCGTTTTTATAGTCTACAACCACCTTTGCTTGGTTGCTTTACAACTTGGTACTGTAAGGCTGACACTGCGTTTACAAAAAGTAAAACACATTTTTTTTTCAATACAAGTTGCACTTGTGCAATAACAAATTCCCGAGAATTAAGCAAATTAACCTATGATCAATTACTGAACTTGAACATCAGAGCGACCCAGGGATATGTAATTGGTCCATAATT
This sequence comes from Abscondita cerata, assembly GCA_030710515.1. Classification (NCBI taxonomy): domain Eukaryota; kingdom Metazoa; phylum Arthropoda; class Insecta; order Coleoptera; family Lampyridae; genus Abscondita; species Abscondita cerata. Next base: position 19,603 of record JALBCR010001511.1, on the reverse strand, counting down.
TTTTTCGCTATTGAAGATATCGAGGTGCGGTTTTTATCACTAAGTAAACACACTTATGCTGCACATCCTAAAAGTATTTTCATTATATCCTAAATGGAATGTTAACCAAAGTTTTTTTTTAAATGAAACACCCTCTAAATTTTTGATAATGAAAATAATGAGCTTTGTACAGAAAACTATAGCACCAGACCAGCTCTGTTCGTTTCGGCATTATTTAACTTTTTGTTAGAAAAAAATGTGATAAATCACTGCCCAGTAGGCAATGAAAAATTTTAGAATAACTTGAATTTTAATAAATAGTCGAATTTTGATCCACATACGTCCATTCCCTCTCCTTCCCCTTTTTCTCCTAATATTACTTGTATTTTTTTTCTTCTCTTCTGATGTGTTCACACTTCCATCAAATGCTGCAAGTCCTCCCATCCCTCCCCGCACATTCTGCACTTTCTTCCTCTATCCTCTAGCCAACATCCGTTTACATTTTCTTCATTCCCACATCTAAATCTCGCTATCATCCTTTTCGTCTTTAAACTCTTGTTTCCTGTTATATATTTCGGGACTCTCTCGGTCATAATCTTTCCATATCGTTTGTTATATGTTCCTTCACTTATTTTTGTTCATCTTTCTTGAGTTTGCGTAACTTGATCCCTTCTCACTATGTCGTCTTCTATACTAATGCCTTCTGCTCTTCTTCTTTATACTACTTGTCTGACATATCCTACTCTTTCGTAATATAATCTTCTTTCTTCTTGTCCTAACTCTCTGCTTCTTCACTTCTTTCCACATTCCTTTAGAATTGTATTTTTCTCCCTTTTTTCTAACTCTTCTTCATACCTCATTGCTATCTTACCAGTCTGTACTTCTCCATTTTTATTTCTTACCCAAGTATATATGAGGGTGTTTCCTTTACTAACCCCAACGTCCACCTCCAATACTTTTCTTGTACTTTTTCCAATTTTTCCCAATCTTTCCATCCCCGTACCTCCGCACCGTGCATCATAACACTCCTCACGAATTTCTGAAATAGCCATTTTCTTTTTCTATGTTAGCCTCAAACACTCTCTCCCCTATTCCCCACACCTGCCCCACAACTTCGTTACCCTTTTTGGTAATTCTCTTATTATTATATTTTATGGTATATCCTAGATATTTCCATTGGTTCACTCTTTCTATCTCTTCTTCTCCCCATTTCTACTTTTTCTGCTCTCTTTTCCTTCTTCCTTGTTTTTTTTGAAACACTATTACCTTCGTCTTTCCAACATTCGCCTTCATTCCCTTTCCTTCTATATACTTCTTCACTACTTCTATTGCTCCTCTCATTCCTTCCTCCTTACTTGCCACCACCACCAAATCGTCCGCATATGCCGGAACCCATACTTTCATACATACCACTCCACCCCTTTGTTTTTGTTGTATATTACACGCACCGGTTATGATGCATTCATTCAATATGTGGCGTTTAGCGAGTGCGTATCGCGGTTGTAAATTTCTACACAAATATATTATTGTCTTTACTTGAACTTTATAGTTAATAAACTATTATGCTGTGCTGGGTGCTATCTAATTAGTTTTCAACAATAAGTTACAACAGTTTCACTTTCATTACCTCTACCATATCTGCCATTTGGTCAGATGGTCTTCCTTATTTTTTATTTATATTTCTTTTTTCGCCGCAGTTTCCTACGGACGCTTACATATACTTATAGGAAGGTGAAGACGAATAAGTAAATAATACCTACGTCAAAGATGACGTTCTACGCACAAACAAAAATTAGTTTAGTTAAGGTCAATGAAAGAGTATTCAATCGTTGAGTTATTCTGTTATTTCTGATATTCGTATATTTAAGTAATTTTATCAATTATTCGTATCAGTATTTATTAACCTAATTAGCATCAACCATTTATATTTTTCAAACGAACTAAATTTTATATACGCCACTGGAATATATCTCACATCATACTTCGCGCGTTTTTGTTTGTCTTACAACGCACAGCCTCTAATAACTCTAATATTTTCTTCCAATTACATATGAAGTATCATTCAAATGATTTTCATCAAACATCATCATCAAAATATAAATTATTGTGTGGTCATGTAAATCAAATAAAATCAAATTTTCATTCAAAAAGAGAGGAATGTGAAACAAACAGGGTGACTCAGAGATGTGTAATTGGTCCAAAATTTTTTGCTATTGAAGATATCGAGATGCGGTTTTCACCACCAAGTAAGCACACTTATGCTGCACATTGTAAATTATATACAGAGTGATCACATACGTAATGGTAAACCAAAGTTGTGTTTTTTTAAATGGAACACCCTGTATATTTTTACATAACTTGTTGTAGAATAAAAAAATAATGAGACTTTGTACATAAGACTAGGGGCCAGCTGTTTTTCGTTTTGACATTATTCAACTTTGTATTAGAAAAATGCTCGCGTTTGATATATCACTGCCCAGTAGGTAGACTAGCTACAGAAAGTTTTATAATAACTTAGAATTGTAATAGTCAAATTTTGATCCACATACGCACACACTATACAGGGTATACTGAAACGAAAAAGTTGAATAACCCTTTTTTTATAAATGGAATACCCTGTATTTCTGTTCACGATCGATTAAATATTTCATAAGCTTTCCACTGATATGCAGTTTGTATGGTGAATTCTGGATAGTTACTTGACATATTAAAAAAAACATTTTGTTATGAAGAAGTTTCTCATTTTTGCACGTAGGCAGCTGTGAGCGAATATCCCAAATGGAATTACAATTAATTTTGATGCTAATGTGATAATCTACTTAAAACATTCATAAAATAACAAACAACTGATAGTAAGAAGTTGGAAGTCTTGAAGTTTAGTCAACATTAATAAATAATTAACCAGTAAGTATTGCAACATCTAGTGTTAACGTAACACGTCTGAAAATGCATTTGCACAAAAGCGACTTTGTCGACAAATGTGTTAGCAGTTATCAAGTTGATGAACAATCTCGAATCGCCTGCTATAAGTTCGCAAGAGATTGTATAATAGCAAACCAACATCGAGAATCACTCGACAGCTGTTTTGTCCTTTTCGGACTCTTCAGGAGTGAAAGAACACGAGTGTAAGTTCAGTATTGAACAAATACGTTCTGTCGACTATATTCCCTACAGGAGGGCACATCATATACGACCAGTAAGTGTTGCACACCTACTGTCGTCTCGTGTTAACAACAATGTAGGTAATTGCACCGTACACCCAAATTAATTGTCATTTCAATTGGGATATTTGTTACAGCAGCCTACTTGCAAAAATTAAGAACTTCTTCATAATAAAAAAAATTGACGGAACACAGGCAGAACAATGGAAATATACAGGAAATAAGATGAGAGAAAGGATGAGATCAATACTAAGTAGGATATGGAGAGATGAAGGATTACCTGAGAAGTAAGGACGGTTAAACAGGGATGTCTAGTAAGCCCTAGCTTATTCGCGCTATATATAGCAGATATGTTTTTCTTTTTTCGCCGCAGCTTCCTACGGACCCTTACTTATAGGAAGGTGAAGCTGGTCCACTATATGTTAGCAATGGAGTCTAAATTCTACGGTTTTACCCGAAGAGACGTGCGACAAATGGCTTACACATTAGCTGTTAGAAATGACATAGATAAACCTTTCAAAAGAGAAATTGCAGAACAAAGTTAGCGTGATCCATTATTACGTCGACATCAGAATACTCTCTCTACACGTAGAAAAACCCCAACGACCAATTAATGCCTAGGTGCTACATATTTTAGTACAACCTGGTTCCAACACTTTTTACACATTGGTTCCAACACTGCTAAGTGCAGATGACTCTGTTTTGTTAATCCTACATGACCATTACAGTCATACCCGAAACATGGACGTTATAAATCTGGCTAGGGAAAACCATATATCGGTAATTTCATTGCCACCTCATTCATAAACTTCAACCTCTAGACAAAACTTTAATGGGTAGTTTTAAGGCATACTATAGTGAAAAGATACGAAAATGGATTAAGGAAAGTCAACGTGCTGTTACCTGTTTCGACCTTGCAGAACTCCTGGCAAACGCGTTACTAAAAGCCCAAAACTAACGAGTGCAAAAAAGGGTTCAGAGTAACAGGGATTTATGAAATGAATCGCCATTTTTTTTCTGATGCCGACTTCATTGATGAAGAAATAGACGCAGAGAAAGGATACATTAGTTCCCCGACAATAAAAGCAACAACGTAGATGAACCGCAACCTTGATGTTCCAACAGCGATACCACCAACTTTTCTTCGGATTCTCCTAATTTGGGAAAGTCACAAGATTTCCCCGTATAACATTTCTCCAGTTCCTGGAATAAGAAAGAAGACGAGTAATCGTGGGAGAAAGGCACAACATCTCAGATTATAACTTCTCCTTATAAATATAAATTGGAGGTATGCCAGGTAAAAGCTAAGAGGGGAAAACAAAAACTATGTGAAATAAAGATGAAATCTGAACAAGTGAGGGGAAAAAGCTAAAAGGAAAAAACAAGCAGCAGATCATTGAATCTTCTGGGTCAGAAGCAGAAAGTAATTTTTAGCAGCTGATGAAGATAACGATATGGATGAATTGAGATTCAACAAAATCCCATCATTTATTTATTTTTATTGTATAATTTATAAATTTACATTTATTTAAAATTGAAGTGCACACTATATAGGTTTATACTGATCTTCTGGGACACCATACGTAACACTTACATCACAATACAATATTTGTATAATGTACGATACGAATAAATAAATAAATAAATATTATTTAACGATAAGAAGAAAATAAATCAAAACATATATTGTTAAACAATTGTATTGTAAGCAAAATCAAACACCATAAAGTATAATGTATGTATTCCAGCATAATCCAGTATAATGTACTATTATGTAACACTTTATAAATAAATAACAAATTAGAACTATGAAAATTACAATACAATTTAAACGAATTGTTAAGATTGGGGCTTATGCGAATCAACAAAGTAAATTATATTCAAGGAAAATTTTTTTTTCCAAAATTGTGTTGTTGTTTTCTAATTTGAATACAAGAAGCTTCTCTTAATTGTAAATTCCACTAAAACAATAACTAGAGACAATAGCAGTTAAAAGTACAAAACCTTGGTGCCTGGGACGATGGGATTCCCACTTGAGATTCGTTTATCCAAAAACGTCAATAAAATAATTAAGTATTAAGTAAACGTCAATGAATTGTTATATTATGCAATGTTATCAACAAATACCAGGCACCGGTAACAAGAGCATAAAATAAAAAAAAATTAATTCGTTGGAAAATGATGTGTTTTTAATGGACATAACTACTATGTTAAAAAAGTTCGAAGCTTTTGAAAGTAAGAATTTTCATTTGCAATTTTTTCATTAATAATTCTTTTGTCTTGTATAAATTAACTTCTTACTAGAAAATTTATATAGAATTAATTTTTCTGCTCCTGAAACTCTTCAACCCCAGAATGTTAAAGTGAAATTAATCAAAGTGAAGTGTCAGTAATTTAGTTAACAGAATTATCTGTTTCACGTACCTATGCGTTGTTGGTGTAAATCTAATAATGTTTTATGTATCCTAACAGTATATAAATTGCAGTACAAATTTATTATGTGAACAATGGTATATTTTATAGGAACGCTTTGTTTCGCCTTTTGTAAATTATGTGTTGAGAAACATACTAAAGCAAAACCATGACCAATACCCATACTTTTTTCTATAAAAAATGCTATAATTATACATCCTCATCGTCAACAAGTGTTAATTTAGATAATGCCTTGTATTTCTAATTTGTTGTGCACAAATTTGAATTTGAAATTGATGGTTGTTTGTGTATATTTTTTGTACGATACAGATCTCCGCCTAACAAGAGCCTAATATTTCTTTAATTAATTAACGCTGAAAAGACATTTTCAATTTTCGAGATGCCATCACAAAATTTAGTCGACGCCACTGATGAGAACTTTATAAAACTGGAATATTGATCAGCGTCGAAGACATCAATAAATAAGAATCTTGACATATAAGCTGAGGTGGATTCGTTTGTTCACAATAAGAGAATAAAGAGGGAAGAAAAAAACTAGTCGAGATTCAATTCAGCCAATCAAAATCAAAACGAGTTTTTGTGTAAGAATTGAAAAACCGATCTCCCATGTTTGATCTGAGACAAAGGCAGTAGAATGTAGCTGAATATTTTGAGAACAGTATCCTTATTGGCCCAGTCGATGCCCAATTAATTTTATAAAAAATAATTTCATTCCAGATGGGTATAAACCCTAATTGGATACGTCGGCATCTTTTATTGATTTCCGCATAAAAAAATAGGTTATTTAATAGTGCAGCTTAATTACGAAACGTAGCAATAATTTTTCAAAGAAAGCTATTTATGTAAATTATTTAGATCATTGATTAAGACAAAAACCTGCGCTTCTTAGAAACTTGTAGAAATTTTTGGATTTTACATTTTTTTTTAAAACGCACTTTTAAATATGTGTAATATTGACCAATATAAAAACACAAACTGGTTATTATGAACGTGTTTATATAGTGCGAAAGTTTTGCATATTCATGTATATTATTTATATCCATTATTTACTTAACATGGAAATAATATTACCGCAGCAGCAGCAACCTGTTGTCAATCTGGTTCATTTACTTTTTTATTTATAAATACGTGTGCAATCTCTCGTGACTCGATACCAAAAAGAAATCACTCGAAGTTTTTCACGATACCTCCATTAAGTATTTGATGAATCAAATCTTCCCATAACCCAACAATGTATTTTTTTTGCCAAACCTGTTAATAGCTTTATGAGCATTCCCTTTTTACAATCGTCGTAAATCACTAAATTGCACATACTTATGCATTAAGTTTTATTAAAAATCAGTAGTTATGCCATCCGACTTTTATGCTTTGATTGCCTTTAAAAAACTACAAAAATACTAAATTATCAGTTGATTACGCTGTAATTTTTTACTTAGCAAATCCATGTTCCATTACTTGATTGCAGTCGTAGTAGGCTGTAACGATTTCAGGCTATCTTAATTCAGGAATAAGCTGTAGGTAACTGAAAATTCTGGCCTTAAAGGGTGAATGTTTTGTTTGCTTTAAAAATGTAAAATGCAGTGGGGATTGTAAAAAAGGACAAGAGGTATAAGTATACAAAAAAACATTAACATATCAAAACCATAGTGCTGTGGGTAGTGTGGGGATCCGAAAAAAGTGAGATGAAAAATTAACGTATACGTGCAGACAATATAACCTGAACATTTAGAACACCTTTAACCATAAAGATGAACGTATCAGAGGCATTTCTTAAATCAAAAGACTATTTGGATTATATAATCACGAAGGATGCAATAGGAAGCGCGCTTCAACTGTAGAGGCAGCAATATCGCTCTCTGTTGTCAATTTGACTAACTATTGTAATGGAAATAATCAGAAGTAGTAGTAGTCAAAAATGAAACAAAATATTAAATTTGAATTTTGTCCCATCATAAGTGATGTAATTCAGAAGGCAACATTAGTAATGTTTAAAAATGAGTGATTCACTATTGTAAATCTCACCTTGACAAAAATAGACAATTTCCAGAATGTACATGTAATTCACAAATCAGTGCATGTGCTGTTGGAGGTTGGGGAAACCCTTCACATCGCCAATTTTAGGTGTTAGAATGTCAAACGTATTTTTCAAAATATCAACATTTTTAGCGCCTTTAGAAACATTCTTGGTAAATAGAATGGTTGAGAAAAATTTTCCGATTTTTTGTTATTGATAAAAAGTGAGCATTTGAAATCCGAGTATTTTTTGTGGGTTGGAAGCCTTTAAAATCTTTTACTGGAAAAATCAAAACATAGACGTTATAGAGCACTACAACTAGATAATTACGGTACACTATGTCAAACGTTTCCTCTCAGAAAAAACGATAAAACTCCACTTTTCAATAATTCCAAGATTACCACGCGAAATAATTGAACAGCCTCGAATAAAGATTATAAAGACAATTTAATTATAATTTAGTTAAACATTATAAAAGGTGTAACTGACTTTGTGAACTAATTGACTTCCCTCACATAAAGAAAAAAGGAGCAATACTTCACAGACTAAAGGAGAAATTATTCAATGGATAAAAACTAAATATGCTAATAATTGATCAAACACAGTTCGAAAACAATAAGTAGTTTTACGAACATAGAAAGGGAAGAAAACTACTTGAAGGACACAGTGTACTTTAAAGAAAGACGGCAATAACAATCAAGGCTTGTGGTATAATCCCCTACCACTCTCATTTGCTTTTCAGGAAATTCGGGTTCAATCCCCTAACAGTCGTCTGGTTTGCTGTGAGTTTTTCAGAGATTTTCGCACTTAGAAGTTGCTGAATGCTGGCCTAGCAACTTCCTCTGTTTCTTAAGACACTTTCCTGTGTACGCATGTACATATTAATCTAAGAAATGCCAACAGTTAACTGTACCGACTGTTGGCATTTCTTAGTTTGATACTATTCATACGTGTCCATGTTACACGAGATGTCGTTAGACACAGATTTTACTTATGTACATACTAATATTTTTTCCCCTCTTTGAGACGAATGAAAAAAAATGAACTGCTAGGGAAAGATACAACTGAATATATGTATGAGAATAATGACAAAACTGCAGCCAATAAAATCAAAATATGACATGAGTTAAAAAATGTAAAACAACAAACTGTGAAATATTAGTAAGCAGTTACAAAAATCGATTCTTCGAATATTATTGCCAATTAAGTGTGGATTAAAAAAATCTTAGAATGAACAATCGAGTAATCGACTTTTGCATCATGCTTTAGTGCAGATCATTCATATTTTTGTCATTCTTTGTAAAAATAATATTATTTGAAATTAGCGCTCATTAAGGAATGAATTAAGGTAAAAAATTAAGAAAAATGTTAACAAAAAAGATGTTGATGGGTAAAAATTCGGTAAAAGAAAATGCAGACACAATCAAACCAAAATGAGATAAGTTAAAAATTAGAAAACAACAAACTAGAAAATATTACTAAGTAGTTAAAAAAGTCGATTCTTCGAATATTATTGCTATCTAAGTGTGGATTAAAAAAATAACGGAATCGAACAAACGAAGAATCGACTTATGTAACTGGTTAAGTGCAGATCACTTTTCGGACCCGTTACGATAGTACCAGGCGGCACTAGATGTCGCAACCATCTTATTAGCAGTAAAGTATACATTGATAAAATGAACTAATTCTAGAAAATTTGTGAGAAACCACAACGTTGGGAGAATTTGGAGATATAGATTTGATTTGTGGAAGTTGGGCTCTTAAAACCTATACCGTATGTCCCCGGATGGGGTTGCCAAAAGGAAAACCTTTTTTATTTTACGTTTTGCGAAAATGTATTCTTTAGAACATTTTATGCTTATTCCAAAACGCCTGAATCCATTGTCACTGTTTCAAATTTCGTTTCCGTCATAAGACAACGAGAACCAATCAGCTTTTGCAACTACATTAAATCAATTGGGGTATATATACCGTTGCTAGTAACGAAATGATTTTCTGCAGATGTTTAGATATGACAAATTTTCTCTAGTGGTTTGTGACTACAAAATGTAAAGTTTTCATAGTGGTCGTAGAAAAAGTAATTTTTGTTTTCACGACAACTACCAAAATGACATATTAAAAAGAAGTTAAAAGTTAACCTCACGCGATAATTAATCGGTAGATCGTCCCATCTTTCATTTAAAAAATTTTGCAGCATCTCTAAATACGAATGTTGATTAACTCGATATTAAAAAAATGGTTGAATAACACCATAGTATGAAATTGCACACCAAACGTTAACTTTTAAGTGAAATGTGTGTCTAACGACATCTCGTGTATAAATAGAATAAACTAAATAATGCCAACAGATAACTGTAACGACGATTGAATATTTTAAATGCAAATCGTTATCTAAGCGATAACTTAGAATGCAATAAACACTCAAGTCGATAAAGCCAAGTATTTCTGTACAGTAGTATACACGCACGAAAGAACACCTGATGCGCATTTTGCTCTTATTATGAGCTCATCAGAGGTGTATACTTAAGTGCGGTATACAACTGCACAAGAAGACGGTTGGTCTTTTAAACTCTCGTGGAGCAATAAACATAAGTGAAAGGGAAATAGTTTGCTTTATCGACTCGAGTGTTTATTGCATTCTAAGTTATCGCTTAGATAACGATTTGCATTTAAAACATTCAATCGTAGTTACAGTTATCTGTTGTCGTTGCTTAGTTAACTTTGAACTTTTTTTTAACATTACTTTTTGGGACTAAATTTGCTTATTTTTTGATGACAATTGATTTTGGAATAAGCAAAAAATGTAGTAAAGAATACATTTTTCTCATAAAACGTAAAATAAAAAAGTTTTTCCTCTTGGCAACCCCATCCGTGGACATATGGTATATGTGGAGAAACAGGCATATTTCGTTATTATTTATTGTTATTTTTTTAATAAACTACATGAATTAAAGTGACATTTTACTGAATTCTTATGTTTGAATCAAAAAAATTGATATTTTTAAAATATTTTGCATATATATCCATTAATTTGACTCGAAATACATGTGTAAGATGGAATAAAATTAATTAATTTACAGGTTTCAATAATTCAATTTAATTAATAAATACGTAATTTATAACTACTACTTTGTTCTAAAACAGAATTGATTGGTATAAAATTTTGCACTCAATTAAATTATAAACTAAATAAAATAAATCAGCCATTTTTATTTGGTTATAAAATTTCATTTCAAAATGTAGTAAATACATCCTTCGATTTTAAACAAAGATTAATTGGATCAAAATTGATTAATTAAACGGGTCATAGATTTAGCATGTACAAAATTGTTAATTGATTAATAAATTTATGATAAACTTTTTAATTAACCCATGGATTTAATAAGTTAAATTTATTTATTTTGTAAAAATATTAGGTAACAAATTAATGATTGATCAAAAAATACACAAGCGGCATAAATTAATTTTTAGTGAAGGTTTCGTCCAGTTTGACGAATAAATATTGTATTGAAACAAATGCAATCAATTAATTGGGTAAACACTATTTAATTGATTAATCAATAAACTTAATTGTCAATACGAATTTTTACAAATTGGTGCTTCATTCTAAACTGAATTAGATTTAATTATAATTTAATTATAAAACAACAATTTGTCAACTAATTAATAAACCTGACCACATTAATATTAGTTTTGTTTAATAAAAATCGCAAAATCATAACTGTACAAAGGATTGATTGATTGATTTCTAATATTTTGACACTGTAATTTAATTGAATATTAAATGTTAATTAACTAATAAATTCGATATAATAGTCGAATTGGCTGTCAGAATACTAAACGTTTTTATGAATGAAGTAAATTTGAAATGAATTATTATTTAATTTATTCGCTGTAGTTTAAACAAAATAAATAAAAAAGTGAACAAAGTAGTTACGATTAAATACAGCATCTAAAGGGTTAGTATTTACCAAAAAAGAACTCATTTGATGCTCTATTTACTAATTATTTAATAAAACTTGTTGCACTACTTTGATTTACACAAAAAGTATCGGGATAAAATGCAAAAAGTACCGAATTTTACATGTAATGTAACAAAATTAACTAAAAAAAGTTGCCCTAAATAAAAATTCATAAATATTCAAATATTTAACTATATTTTTATGATTTTATTATATTATTAAGATTATTTAAATTAAATTTATGGCCGGCTTACAAATTTAGTGAGACGATTAAATTAAAGCTATCACTTAATTACTGTAACAAATTAGTTGTAATGCATCAAGTTTGAGTTTAATGCACGCTAACCAAGATCGTTAAGTGTACACGAGTTTCATTAATGTCCGTTACCGACGTCACTAACTTTGCAATTGTATCACTTATCGTTAAAAAAATCAATTAATTATAATAAAGAAATCTCATAGACTATGTTTGTTAGTAAAAACCTGATAAATAGATCTATAATCCTTAATGGTAATCCAGCGGGTTAAAGCTCAAAAGCAGATACTATAACGATGAACACTATAAACTATAATTTTATTAGTTAGCAATACAGTGCAATAATTAAACAATTAATTCCCAAAAACACATTGTAATAAAAATTTAGCACTTAATTTAAGTTGTAAGAATGGCATGTATAGATGATTAATGATAATCGCGTTGATTAAATATTAAAGGTGTGCTATGAATATTAATAAATTTATATAAAATAAAAGTCAATATTTAATGGAATTAAAATGCATTAATTAATCAATTTAAACAGAGCAGTTTCCTAATTTGTTGCATATAAAAAGAAATCATAAAACATTAATAACTTTTCTCAAAAAGTGACTAAACTGAGTTTAATTACGTAGCAATTTGTTGCTTATGAACCAATCCAGTACAGTGTCATAAATAAATTAATACGAATTGCCGATTACCGATCCGGTTAAATGTTGATTAAGCAATTAACCAATAATTAGTAGGAACAATTCCAGTATAATTAGGTTTTAAATGATTTCTGCGCTAATCATACGAAATCATTTAAAAAAATGGAGTCGTATGAAATTTAGCTTCATTACGTTTTATGTATAACAAAGATATAATATAAGTTATGTTCATTTTTGTTTGTTTGGTGTCAAAAAGTCCTTGCTTTAAATTAGAAGTTTTTATGTATATTTCATTATGGGTTTTATTTTTAATTTTGGGTTTTAATAATGGTTTTTCATTTTTATAATTATAATGACAAGTTGAGATCGTGTCTGATTTTGTCGATTAGCGTTTAAATTTTCTAACGTAGGATGAAGATTTATTATTATTTGTTCAATGTTTTTTTATTTTTTTGGTCCCAACGCTAGTATACAGGGTGTGGCTATATTCGACCGACAAGGCTCTATGCCAGAGAGGTCTCGTAAATTGGTGAATTTTGATATAGGAACGTGAACCATTAAACGGCTTAGTTGAAAGTTTAAAATAAAAATTAATAATTTGCAATAAATCAAAAATGACTTTAATATTTTTTTTCAAATTTGGCGACTAATGTTCTCTTGAAGAAAGTAGTATTTTGACATAAACTAACTTTATAAAAATTCAACCAGGGTTAGTGACAACTTTTACCCTCCTATTTTTTACGCAACTGGAGCAAATAATTTTTTGAAATTCTCTATTAATTTTAGGTCGAAAAAGTAATAACATTTTATGGTGTTAAAATGAACGGTCTTGAAGATATTTGCTTCTAAACAAAAGTCTGCAAATACTGACATATTCCAAATTATTATGTGCAGTGCAATTTGGCCGTCGACGTTTTGCTAAACAATTTGATTCAATCTATAATATTATTTCGATTTTGGAAAAAGGTTAAGGGTAAATTGTTCAAGAAGTAATACAAACTATTTTAAAGGCATTTTTGATTTATTGCAAACTTTTAATTTTTATTTTAAACGTTTAACACCCTGTACCTCAGCAACTAAGCCGTTTTAGGGTTCACGTTCCTATATCAAAATTCACCAATTTACGAGACCTCTCTGAAGCTTGCTCTAGCGGTTAAGTCGCCTCGGACAGAAAGTCAAACTACCGCCCTTTATGAATGTAGCTATATGATATATTTTGAAATATAAAGTACATGTTATAGAGGATGTTTCTAAATTCAATCTCATAATTTCTAGTGCGTGTTCCTGACATGAAATTATGACGAAAAGTCTATATAATTTCCGAAAATGATTCGATATACAGAGTTTTGAAACAACAAATTTTGGCAAAATGTTATAATAGATTACGGCTAATAATCTGGCATAGAGCATTTTTTTTTAAATTAATTTCAAAATTTTATCAACATTTTGAAAATGTTTGGGATTTTCTCGAAAACGCTTCGTTCTAGCAAAATGCAATAAGAGGTCCTTTTTCTACGGTAGTTGCTGCTCTTTCTGAATATTAGTGACGAGTTTTTTGATATTTTTTTTGTCCCTCCCCCAACGCCGCTCTTGTTACAGATATGGAGAAATGCTCTATGCCAGAATATTAGCAGTAATCTATTACACTTGTAACTTTTTGCTAAAATTCCTAAAGTTTCAAAAAACCGTACTCCAAAAAATAAAAAAATCCAAAATTTTTTTAACTACAATTCTTAGGTGAATCAAAAATAAAGAATTTTCATACAAATGTTTATATGTTTTCGTCATAATTTCAAGTCAGGAAATGCACTACAAATTATGACATCAAATTTAAAATTTTTGGATAAAAAAAGAAATCATTTTATTTAAGTAAAATCATAAATATTTACAGAAAAACATGTCAACACACATGACATTGATATTGATAATAAAACAAAATTAAGAGATGCCTTGATTAATAACCATATAGTTCATTCGTTTTATTTATCCCAATTGATTGATGAACCAAACGCACACTTGTGTATAGCTATCCTTTTTATATATTGAATACAACGTATACATTATTAGCTAACGTATTATTTCGAGAGTGTCGTAGGATACCATCAACAACAAATTTCGTTTCCTTGTAGGAATAGTTTTGATACCAACTTTACGTAAATGTCAATTGATGGCATGTTAGAATAATTTGTAAATTTATTTATTTATTTATAAATAAAAGACTAAAATAATCGTACGTAACCTTAATCAACAAATAAGTAAATAACGAATGGTTGGTATCATTATCCATGTTTATGCTGTAAATCACAAACGACGGCCATTTTGTGTTTTAAATCATACATGACGTCATCGAAATTTGTCAAAGGAATGGACTTTATATGTTTAAAAAAATTAAGAGATTGGTCTAAAGTTGCCAACTTCCACTTGCCATTACTACCAAAACCATGATTTTCAGTACAATACACTTGTTGCGTACTGTTACTCGGTCAGAAAAAAACAGTCACGCCGAAATATCTTTCGTTTATTTTACGTATTTTTTCTCAAATTTTCAGACAACATGGCGCCCCTAATTTTGCCTACCCGGGCAAATGTCCAGGTTGCCCGGCCTAGAGCGGGCGCTGCTATCTGGGGGTAGAGCGTTGTCGGTCGAATATAGCAACACCCTGTATATTATGTTCGGTATTTTTTGGAATCGGTATAATATGTTGAATAAGTTTTAGATTCAGTGCAAGTTGTTAGTATTGTCAATGGTAAATTGTTTTTGTTTAACCTGGAGGATTTATTAAATATTAGACTTTGTATTTTTCTATTAATATTTTGGGATTGTTTGTCATTGAAATTGTTGTTAAAAATCATTAGTTTGTGTAAAAGAAGTGTTAATTTATTTTTATCGTGGTTTTATTTTGGAGAATATTATGAAGGTAAATAATTTTGTGTTTTATAAATTTTTTTGTACTCATAGCCTAAGATTACTGATTTCCGGTTATTCTCGATGCACGGGAAATTTTAATGTCTGTGTATCAGCTAATAATAATTTTTTGTACTCGCCGCATGGGAAATGACATATGATATACGTGTGTAGACCAATCAGGAAGCTATTTTTCCAGCATCAGTTCGGGAAAAATTACAAAAAACACTGGCATTCACAGACATTGAAATAATAAAATCGTAATTCAAATATAATTTTAAGTTGCTAAAAATCATTTTTCCAATGATTTTTGTTAATGAAAATAAGAATTAACCTTGAAAAATCTACACAAAGTTATTAAAATTAATAGTGCCATCTATCCGTTATGTAAATTACTACAACTAAAAACGCCAACTCATAGCACTCTGCTAACTATATTAAAATTTGACATTAAGGCTGTTCTCTCAGCGAGCTATAAAGTTTATGTAAATTTATCTCGCTTATTTTTAGAAATGTTTTCCTGATTTTGCACAAACATATAGCTAACATTATTATTTATGTTGTGCAGGAGCTATTTTTTTATTTTCGTTTTCGTTGTATTTGATTTAATTAAAACGTAAAATAATAGACAAATGGATTTCCTTATAAGCCCAAATTTTGATTCCTGCGCGACATAGATAATAATTTTCTGACAACCCTACTTTTTTATTTAATTTTTACTTAAAAATCAATGAGAAAAATTAACATTAAGTAAACGATAAATACTGAAAACTCTTGGAGAATTGTGAAATGAATGTACTCGCGGGCGAATTTTTCTGAGCGCAACAGGCCAGACTTGGAAGCCGATTAATATTAATAGATAATAATATATTGTTGAATTGTTGACGTCAATTTTTTTTGTACATGACGTGCATTTTAAACAGTTTTAGAAACAGAAAAAACAACAAATAGCTATTTATGTAACAAGAAATAAAAATAGTGAACCGCCTACTAGAAATCTAAAATTGTCCCGAGTGATAAAACAGCCTTCATGTAAAATAGTTGCTAATATTTATTAACGGAATATTTGCTCAATACAAAAAATATTGTACAAACCTCTTGCGGGAAGATTATTCTAGCATTCGCGCTATTAAAGCACTCGCTCACTTCGTACGGTCGATGCTTTAAATGCGCTCATGTAGAAAAAAGTTCTTCCCGAACTTGGTTTGTAAATAACTATTAAGGTGCTTACAATGAAAACGTCATGCGTGTTAGAAAATTAATTAGTAAGATTTGAGTTGAAAAATTTTATGTGATTATAATTTTTTTTTTGACAAAGGTAGGCAATAATTAAGTTAGAAATGTTATTCTTGTATTTAATAACAGCTGTAAAACCAGTACGAATATATATAGATATTATTAGGTATTTTATATAAATTGGTTGAAAGTCGATTTATAGTAACTATTTGTCAAAAACTGAGGTGTGTATAAATAAACTGGGACATTTAATTGACACAATTTATTAACTGCCATATTAAGATTTAAATGCGCTACGAATAATTCAAATAATAAGGCAGTTCCCCACAATTAGAAATTTTTTAAAAAGTACTTTCATGTAATTGCCTAGATTGCATGTATATGTAGAAGAAACGGAAATATGGACGAACAAATCATTTTTAGTCGATGCTCCAGATAATTGATATCTTATTATGAAAATAAGTTATACAACAACTTATTTTGATTCAGATGTACTAATTTATTTATTTATTTATTAATAGATGGAATAACAAGAAATTATAAAATATTTGGTGCTCAAATTATGAGCAAAACATTAAACAAAATGTGTATGTTTTGTGTTTAGAATAAAATTACAATATTTCGTATAAGGTTATTGTTTTAGTGATATGTGCATCCAGAAATCAGGCATATTGAAAAATATGTATGTACATGAAATTTCATTGATTATTTATTTTAATATATTGAAACGAATACGGGTATAATCCCCTCTTTTGTTAACTTTCAAGTTTTTTCTTTTTATTTTATTTAATTATTTTTGTACGATTAATACATTTTTTAATCGTACGATAACTTTAAATTAAGTAAGTTAAAATGTAGTAACTACAACGTATTAAATTAAATTATTTCCATATTTGTTTGTGAAAATTCCGTTCAAATACTACGGGGTGCATATTACAAATACCAGATTGTACTGTTACTGTTATTAATTAATTTAGTATTGGCACGACTCTATAGTTTTCATTATTAGTTAATAATAACCAATACTTTAAAAATATGGACCCGGTCTTCTTTTCAAAAATTGATTCCCCTAAAGTCTGCCCAGAAACGAAGCGAAGTAATATCAACATGTTTAACAGATTCCAATGGCGTACCGATGTATTGATACTTTTTCGAAAAGGTGGTTAAAAATGTAGACCTTTCATCATTAATAATTTATATTGACACATTTTATCTTATTAAATGTTCAAACTGACCTCCACCTACTTCCATGCAATGGTATAAACTACTGACTGTAATAAACTGAAATTTGACACATTGGTTTGTCTAAACATTTCGGTTTATTATAGTCACTAGTTTTTGAAGTAACTTTCTAACGAAGCTTTCCTGATAAAAACTTTATATGACAAACCCAATTTAAAATTTTTATCAAATAATACGGGGTTTATTTTGGCCACCACTAGTGAATCACCTTGTTTATCAGAAATTGCTAATATCATTATCGATCACATTTTTAGGAAATTTAACTAATTAATTACTAATAATTGAACTAGAAAGTATGTACTGTATTTGGATTTTACTGAATTAATAGATTTTAATGTGTTGATAATGATATAATTAGGGGAGAAATATGGTATGTAATTATAACGATAGCCTAACTAATAATTATTGTCCTGAATTTATTCCAAGGAAACGCGTGAAGAGTTCTGCGCTTTCTGCCAACGAAAAAACTATTGTGCTCAATGTGTACAATTATTTGAAATGCCATAATACCCACATTAAATAAAATTATGTCAGTTGTGAAAGAGAAAGAGGGTATACCCAATTTAAGTAGAACAATGTTGTGGCAAGTTTTGCACGAATTCAATTTTTCATGGGAAAAATGAATAGGAAATCAGCTCTCATTGATAAGTAAGAAATTTTATGTTGGAGAAGAAATTACCTACGAAATATCTCTAAATTACTTTCTGAAGGCAAGAAAATTTATTATTTAAACAAAACGTGGGTAAATGAAGGTTATACTGTGGGGAAAAGGTGAACTAGTGGACGACAGGCTTTTTTAGAAGGATTATCTACAGGTTTAAGACCTCCTTCAGGAAAAGGGCGACGCTTAATTATTACGCATATAGGAAGTGACGAAGGCTTTGTAGAGAGAGGTTTACTGCTATTTTAATCGAAAAATATCGGTGATTACCACGAGGATATGAATGGGGATGTTTTTGAGGAATATTTTGAACAAATGTTAGATTTAATACCAAAGGGTTCCGTAATTGTTATGGACAATGCCAGCTACCATTCCAGACAAATCGAACGTTTACCTACAACTTCCTGGAAAAACACGTTATAATGGAATGGCTTTCCTCAAAAATATTGCTTTGGAAAATGATATGGTAAAAAGGGAACTACTAAGTCTAGTACAAGGTGTTAGGAAAAAGTTTAAAAGATATGCAGTTAACGAAATGGCAGCAAAACGTGATATTTTTGTTCTACGCTTACAGCCATACCATTGTGAATTAAACCCTGTAGAATTAATATGGGCGCAGGTGAAGGGTGCAATAGCGAGAAATAATACCACGTTTAAATTAAATGACGTTCGACAACTTTTAATAACTTCTTTAAGTGATGTGACTACGGAAAAATGGAAAAAGTGTATAGAACACTTAATGAAAGAGGAACAAAAAATGTGGGAACTGAAAATTTGATAGAAGTTACTATAGAGCCTATTGTAATTTCAATACGGTCAAATGATACTTCTTCCGAAGAAACAGATGAATTTTCATCATAACTGTATTTTAAAATTATATATGTATTATTTTTTTTCCTATAAATTTAGTTTGTTCTTGCTATATTTTATTATACACCCATACCTCGCTAGACGGCCGCTCTTTATACGGCATTTCGCTATATCGGCCCTCTTCAATTAAGGCACGTTTTCGATTTACGGCCTTAAATGTTTCGCTATAACAGCAGAAAAAATTAGTTTTCGATGTCGAATGTTGCCAATCTTGCGCAAGTGCAATATAGATGC
>JALBCR010001510.1:0-142929 GCA_030710515.1 Abscondita cerata | reverse complement strand
TTGCTTTTCACGTATTACAAATCGATCTACTCCGATTATGATGTCATAATTATACCGTATGATTTAATTTTTGAATAAAATAAAAAGCCTGATATATTATTACAAATTGCACCCTCTAACAATTTTATTATAAACTATCGCGTACCAATGAGTACGACATTTAAAAGTACTTTACCTTCCTCTTCTAAACAAGTTTAGGTTTCACTAAAGTCGTTTAAAAATAACAGCGATTTAAATGATTACACTTTCAATAGCTACTCCCCCACTCTTATTAAGGTCGGTACAATGAGCCTTAGACAAAAATAATAAAAGAATTGTCTAAGCTTTCTAACGATGTTACCAAAAGTATGCATTAATGTGGGAATTTTTCGAGAAATTTAGAAATTTATTTTTTAATTTTCAATTGCGCTCCCTTGCGATGAATTACGGAACTTAAAAATAAAATCCAGGATTTTCTCGTGGCCACTTTTATAATGAATTTTTTTCCCCTACTTTTTTATGTCCACTAGTTTCTGAGATATGGCCGGATACCCAGTTTTAATGAAACACCTTGTATATAATTATTATTTAGGTTAACAGACGGTATCAATGGATATCTCCCCTAATCTTGTTCTTTTTAGTAATACTAGTAGTTATCAGCACTCTAGCTGCAGAATTATATAATATCTGAGTTGAATAAATTCATATATGGGAATTAATAATTTGAATGATTTATTGTTTAGAAGATATAACCTCTAATTGTAATGACACGAACTATATTTATAAAGAAAAATGTCCAGTGCAAATAAATTGAAATGTAACGAGTTCGGCCTTCAAATGTCCAGTTTGAAATGTACTAATTTGTGTAAACTTAACACAAATACAAATTTATTTCAAAATTTTCCTACAAAACAAACTGTGGAATTACAATGATTCAATTATTATTATTTAACAAATTAGATTATTGATTAGATTAAAATCTTATCAAAAAAAAATTGTAAAAATAATTAACCTCTAACAGAAGCGGAAACCTTTTTTTTTTGAATTGCCCTCACGATTACTACAACGCACTAATTAACTTTACGTTACATCATAAAAAAATATTAAAATCAATGTGAAATATATGTATTTTCATGTAAAATTATTTTTAGAATACCAATTAAAACATAAAACATGAAATGTGAGACAGACTTATAAATAAGTGATCGTTACTACGCACAATTCAACGTATACATATAGGGCCATTCAACAGTGGTGTGATGACTTTTGTTTCAATGTTATATATAATCAATGTGTGATGGTCGTTTATTAATTTAATTACGGATTACCGACAGATTATCTATTGCTAAAGCTAAACAAATTATAAAGGCACTATAAACCTTTTTTTTAATCGGTTTGGTGAAATCTCAATTTTAATAAAATGGTATTTTCTAAACGTTTTCTTCATTCAGCTTATGTGTCAAATGCTGTTGAAAAATGCTAGTATTGCCACTCATATGCTTGGGAAATGTAGTAATAGATTATAAGGACATTTATCAACAAGAATTTGGGTTATTAGGTTATTTAGAATTATTTGGGAGGTATAATAAGAATTATTAAAGGCTTACCGATTTGTCACACTTTATTAGTATATTTAATCTTGTACTTTGGGTCAGTTCTCTGTTGATGATAGCTTAGTTATTGAAACGCGTGTTCGGTTTACAGGTGTTTGTGTCTTTTTCAAACGTTGTAGTTAAGGGCTTGATTTATTCGATTGGAATTTCAGTTAATCACAACGCTTCCATTTGTTAACTTACAATTCTCAAATAAAATACAGAAAAATCTCGTTGTTACGGTGGCAGATCAGATGCCTGGTACTCGGACCAGACGATTATTGTGGAAATTTTTGGTTGTACTAAAGACAATATACCCTGTAAAGATGACACACATTTTTAATTCTAAAAAAGAAGAAGTCAAAAACGTGTAAAAGTTCTTACAAACCAGTGTATTTTTCAATAAAAAAATATATCTCATCTTAAGCCGTATAATGTCTTTAGCACAAACACAAAAATTTCATAATTATCGGTTTTACGCGTTTAGGCCTGATCTGGTCCAAAGAGTTTGAGTCCATTCAAATTTAGCGCGCCATAATGCGGATCAACCTGATTGGTCATAACCAAATTGTTTAGCATCGTCACCCACCAAACGTAGTTCACGGGTTCTCCGTAAGATGACTTTGCCGAAGGAAAGAACTTTTGAGTTACACATTAACTTATAAGATTCGGCTTTTCACGTTTGTTATCGGCAATAGTTTGAATAATGGCGGCTCACGGCAGAGGGTTTATTTTATGTGTTTATTGTTATCTTATCTTTTAATATATTTAAAGAAAAAAACAAGATTACGAATGTGCAGCTGGCGAGATGAGGTAATGCCGGTAATCACCCGGATATTCTTAATTGATAATTTTTATCAAAAGTATTATTTTCCAACTGTACCACATCGATACACTTTCCGATTTATATAAAAAATTCATATGAAAACAAATTAGTCTAAAATATGTAAAAGTGCGAATTATTGATATGTATTTGATTTGACTATTGTGGTACAGTTTTGTTTTTAAATTGTAAACTGAAATTACTTTTTTCAGTTTTTTTCTTTTAATATTTTAAAATGCACGTGCGCGGGTTATGAACACCTGCAGCATTTATGTTCGCAATTTTATCCTCTCTAGGATTTAATTTTCTTGAAAAAGCTCTGAGTTTCTTCTCAAATGCATATCAAACCTTTATTCCGTTATTAAAACACATTTTTACTGTTAGTTTTGTAGTATGCAGCCTTCTACAAAAATTTGGTAATTTTCGATAGCACTGCTCTCTCTGCGGAAAAAGTTTCAAGCCCAATTGGATTGGAGCCTTAAAGTGAATTGACTGTAGAAACTTAACAGCAACAGCTTGACAAACCGTGGGGTGGAAGTGATCAAAATAAAATTTTTCTACCATAAGAAACGTGTGTGCTTTCAATTTGAATTCCAAAAATCTTTTATTTGCGAGTATGTTCATACGTAAAATAAAAAAAGTGACATTGCTGTATGATTTAACATTTCTAACATGTAAAAACAAATTGTAAGTACACTTTAGTTATTTTTTTTTCTGGTCTCTGGTAAATTGACCGAAAATCAGTTGATCGAAACGACAATTAACCGAATTAGCAATTTACCGAAAATTCTTTTGACTGAAACATTAATTGTATTTATCGAAAAGGAACTGGTAAAATAAAACTTTTGATAATCATTTAAACGCCGTATCAAACCGTAATGTTTTCCGTTCCTTCTGCACTTTTATTCTAGGCCAGTAGTTGGGGTGGTGACTTCTTTTTAGGAGTATTAAGAAGTTTTAAAAGCTGAAAAGTCGTTTCTGCTTAGTTAAAAACGGTTTCGGAGATATTTAGGAATGATTTTGAAGCGTTGTACATCAACAAAAAAGTTTGATCGAAAGTAAGTAGAAGACTTTTGCAAAACATCTATAAGTTTTATGAAAAAGTCTTCCCTTTACATTTTATCCACGCTTAGGACTAGCAGTATATTAATTAATCACGTGTTATAAGATTTTCTTAATTTTTTTTGTTGTTTTATTGACATATATAAACCCTGATAAAACCCATCACCATACAAGACTTGAGAAGCTTGCGATGGCTTCGGGGGTTTTTCTCCACTGATATATTGCTCTATTTGCAAATTGATATAAAACTCTGCTCTCTTTGTAACCCTTCTATGAATTTCCAAATCTCGGATGTATTGAAGAGATTGTTGATCGAAACCTTTGATGCCATCCTTCTACAGAGTTGTTAGTTTTGGGCAAATCCTTATTCATTCCATCAAAACAGTTTCACATATCGTAAGGAAAACAAGGACGTCTAATTTATGTTTCTTCAAAATAATCTAACACGCCTGTCTTTACTTCTGGCGGAATTAGATTTTCTTTTACACAATTCCTTGAAGACGTTGATCACATTTACCGTATGAACAAATGCAAAAGCAGGGAAGCATTAGCATTGTAAATGCAAATTCTTGTTGAGCTGCTTTACTCTTGGAGCATCATGGTTAGTGTTCACGTTTCTGTTTCTTCTCGTGGGTAATGGGTAATTATACAGAAACTGTCATTTTTACCACATCGAATTTAAAAATAATTTTTTGTACAAGTTTAATGTTTGAATATGCAGATATAGACCGTCTGTTCAAAACCGACCATCATCGAAAAGCTTAAGATCAAACATCAGTTTAGTTGTTTTTTCAGCAAAATTTGCACTGTTTTTGTTGGAAACTATATCCAGAGGAACAACGATGCGAGCAGAGGAAATCGTTATTCAGAAAGACATAAAAAATGCAACTTAGTCATATAAGTACCTAACTAAAACAGTAACTGAAAAATATAAACTTGCTTAAAAATAAAAGAAAAATAATAAGTTATGAAAAAAACTAAAATAGTTAAAACTTACTACTTTAGCGTTTTGTTTAAAGACATCAATAACTTTTTCGAATTTATAAAACATTTTGGGAATCTGTAATATTTTTATGATGTCTTAAAGATTTACGTGCAAGAAATATCCTTTTCTATCTGTTCTAAAAGCCTGTTTTATTATCAAACTCGCAAACTCTCAGATACATAACTTTTACCTCCATCTTCTCCTAAATGGGTTTGGGCTAGGGTCGCGTAACGATACTGATTGGATTTCATTTTCGTCAGGAGAGGTGTAGGGAAATCTGACGTGTTTTCTTGTAAAAAATTATCAGCTTGTTTATTGATTCTTTGCTTTCTCTGGTATTTTAAAGAACTTATAACCCACTCGTTTTCTTTTTCATTCGCTGACCTCGTTTACTCATTTCAATTAATTGGTTGGAACACTTTTCTTTTAAATACGGTTGTTTCTCTTTTATCTTTAGCTTTTTCTTTCTTTGGGTCACGTTTCAACCTTTCATATCATCTTTTCTCAGCTTTCCGTTTTGCGCTTTAGTTCTTTTCTCGCGATAGTGCTATTCTTTACCTAAAAATTTTAAAACTTACAACCAAACATTTTCTGCTGGATATCCTCTGGATCTCAACTAGTCAGAGAATGACGCCATAGAAATGACGCTTTGTTCAGTTTATTTCTTTAGTGAAAAATATAATAAACCATAACCTACAAATTGAATTCACAGAAAAACCATAACTTCGTATTTAAATTAAACAATGATTGGAACAAAAAGTGAATAAGCAAAATACACTTACTAGAGGAATGGTTTGCCTGTGTGTAATATTAACAATTTTAAAATAAAGCCAAAAACACGAAGGCGGTTCGAAAATATTTCCTTACTGACCCAAGTCCCAGAAATAGTTTCCAAACGAATGGCTGACAGAGTTTACAGACCTAACTCCATCCATGATCATAAAGTTAGATATTTCAAGCAAACTAGAGTAATGACTGTAAGCAAAGGTGGTAGCATGTATTATATTTTCTTTGGGAGATGGTTTAAAAGTAATATATTTAAAATTTTGCTTACTGATATTTAATATTTTAGACAAAAGCAAAAGTAACAAATGAAAATAATATTTTCCTCGTTTAATCTGCAATATGTAGACTTCCCCAGATAAACATGTCAGAGGAATGATATTTTAAGAATATTTGGTACCACAACTCAATAAAATAGAAATGTTTTTATAAATTCTTAGAGACTGAATGTAGGTAATAAATATCTTCCCAAAGTATAACGATAGTTGAAATTAGTTGTTTTATTCAACATTTTGACCGGTAACAGAAATAATGATAACTTCTGGGTGAATCACTCATATAGGTTCTAGGAAACCATACATTACACTTACATCGCAATACAATAATTAAAAATAATAAAATTAATAAATAAATATATCATTATTCACTTGATATTACTCTAACAGAATATCGGAATTTTTATACAGCCTACATCTCAATAAATCTTATCATCAATTTGTTTGCTTTAACATGACATGACTATTTAACAACTTTCACTCTCCAACGTATGGCAACTTCATGTTTAACAGCACAATGTGAACTAATGGCCCATAATCAGTTAAGGTGTGTCAGAGTAATTAATGTAAGAATTCAATAAATAACTGATCTATAATTGGTGATTAACTGATAATTATGTACATATTTAAACACAAATATACCTGAATTAGTGTTGAAGAGTTAGGTTCAATAATGCAAAATTATATGCAAAAATTAGTTACATAACTATTTCTAAACTGTATAATTATTTTAATACACCACATTAAGGTTGTACACCAAAAATATTTTTTAAAATAGTAGTCAAACTTAACGTTTAATATGAAAAAAAAATACAAACAAATAGATAATAAGTTATATTGGAGATGTGAACTATATAAAAGTTTCAGTGTTCTGTTATAGTAATATTGGTGAATAATGATTATTTATTCGTATGGTTATTACCACATTTAATCATATCTGAAGCATCTCAAGGGAGTGTCACAGGCATTAGCAAAATTCACACACTCGACCATAAATGGAAACCATCAGAAACGTACGAACACGGCATAATCGTGCTCTGGCAATCGCTGGACATGGAGAAACCTTGTTATCCCTGATAGTTTCCAAATTACGAAAGATTGAGAAACATTCTTTTTGGCGTACGATTCTGTGGAGTAGATTATTGGCACAAGCCAGGCACCTAAATTTGCACTTAGAATAAATAATGCTTCCTGCTTTTGCATTTGTTCATACGGTAAATGTGGTCAACTAAGCAAACGGCAAGTTCTTTCAATAATTTTGTAAACATTCTCCATGAATAACAAATAAATTTAGTATGTCTTCATTCGAATATTCTTGGTAGATTTCCATATCGTGTATAATGTGTCACGTCGACGTTTACAAGTTTGATAAATAAGGCACAGTGTTTTAATTCCACAGGCCACTAGTCAGAAATTATTTAATAAAATATTGTGTGTCGAATGTAAATACATGAATAGCAGGAAAATGGTAACAGATAGGTATAGGAAACCCTTATAAAGATTGAAAGACCATTTAATTCTCCATCACATAGAGCAACAAGATACAGAGTGTTCCATTTAAAAATTGACTTTTGGGCAGTTGAAGTTAGTCAGATTTAGCCAAACATTTTGAACACCCTGTAAATAATGAGATGTCAAATTACACATCATTTAAAAACTTAACAGTCCTCCTAAGTATAGCCCAAATTTGTTACTATAACTTTCTTTTTCAATCTTTGATAAGCGTTTGAAAACAATACTACAAAACCAATTTTTCTCAAAGAAATGAAATATCTCAAAAACTATTGATTTTTAATATAGGTTGTGCTACATAAAAGTAACTCAGATTTTAGCGTAGAATCCAAATATACAAAAAAATATATCATTCCATTTAAAATAAGAAAGTTGGTAGCCACTTCAGTGTAACCGGAAGTGCAAGAAGAGCTGAAATATTTTAATTAAATATAACTTTTCAAGCAATCCCTATTCCAAATTTTTAAACAAATATTTCAACGAGAAGTCCATAAACTTCTAATGAACGGGTTAGCTGAATCACCCTGTATAATAAGTATGTGATCAAATAGACGGGTTTAATATTATTAATAATGTTAGTATAGACACAACTTAGATTATGTGTGTCTGGGTTAAAGTTCACATTTATAGAGGGTGCGTTTTAATCGAGTTTATTTTAGAGACTAGGACGTTTCTTGTAATCTAGGTTCCGTGTCTAAAATTATGGGATTTTCAAAATTGAACCTATTTCCAGTAGTGTTATGATGTACAGACAGTCCGGTATCATCAGTTTTTTTTACTATTATATTAGTTGTTTGATCCGATTTTTATGTTTTTGTTCAGTCTGGCAAAATATAGACGTAATCATTACGCAACAAAGCTTACATACCACATTAGACTTGTCAAAAATATCTGTTCTGTCTTTTTTAGTTTTGAGAAGATGTTATTGTACATAGTATTTTACATTATATAGTATTATTTTTCATGTCGTCGATGTTGAATGTATTTATTAATCTTTGACTAGGTGTCGGAACGTTTATGATTTTTTATATGTTATAATTATTTCGTTGTTGGTGTTGGTTGTGTTATGTGGTTTATGGTTACGAGTTAAGGTTAGAGTTCAATATTTTATTTATTAATTTTGGGGATAATTATTGTTTTGTAATGTTTTATTTAAAATGATTTTATTTTTACCATGAAGTATATCAACACTGAGTCTCAGTATCTAATACTGTTTATTTTGGTGAAGTGGGTGTTTTGAGTAGTAATTCATAATTCTGTCAGATGCTATTTCTTTCTAATACCAGTCAGTTAATAATTTATTATTGTTGATATCACGTATCAAAAGTACATCTAAAATGGTATTTGTCGGTCAGTCTCTTTTTCTAAAGTAAATTTTAAATGAGGGTCATACTTGTTGAAAATTTGTAGTGTACAATCAATCATGTTGTCAGGAATACAATTAATGATATCATCAACATAAACAAACATAAAAGTTGGTTCACAATGTTGCATCTTTAATTGTGTTATCACAAATTTTACTACACCCATGCATTACTAAACTTCGCAAAGTACAAGGGTGGTTTGAAAAGTCCGTGCAAAAATAAAAACTACTTAATTTTTTGAGATAAACTCTTTTTATTTTTCAACATAGTCTCTTTTGAGGCTTATACACTTCGTCCAACGTTGCTTTAATTTGTTGATCTCTTCCGAATAATAGGATTTGTCCAAGTCTATAAAATAGGTGTTCATTTCTGCAATCACCTCCTCGTTTGAATAAAATCATTTTCCCGAAAGCCATTTCTTCAGATTGGGGAACAAGTAATAGTCCAAGGGAGCCAAGTCTGGAGAATAGGGGGGATGTGAAACGAGTTGGAACCCTATTTCCATCAATTTTGCGGCCACAACTGCTAAGGCGTGAGCTGGTGCGTTGTCGGGATTAAAAAGGACTTTTTTGTGAGCTAATCGTGGCCGTTTTTCTTGCATTACCCGTTCATTCGAAATGCCTACAGCACTAGCAATCTCACGCACTTTTACTCTTCTGTCATCCATCACAATATCATGGATTTTATCAATGATTTCTGGAGTAGTGGCCTTAACAGGGCGTCCAGAACGTTCAGCGTCGTTTGTGCCTATATGGCCACTCCGAAAATTTTGAAACACTTATAAACTGTTTTAATTGATGGTGCAGAATCACCATATTGTTTATCAAGCTTCTCTTTAGTTTCTTGAGGCGATTTGCTTTCATAAAGTAATATTTAATCAACACACGAAATTAGTTTTCGTCCATTTTTTGAAATTCTCTCGACTTCCTCTATTCAGACAAATGCCAAACACAAAGAAATAGACCGATCTGGCTGAAACTTGGTGTGTGTTCTTCCAAGAAACGCTACTAACTGAAAATAACCTCGATACGCACAAGTAGTGTCATCTCTTTGAGTTTGCACAAACTTTTTCAAACCACCCTGGTATTGGAGTGGCAGGATTATCCATTACCGTGACTAAGTTTTGTAGATAGATATGGTTTTTGTATATAAAATAGCCTGACTCAAAAATAAAATTTATTGCTTATTAACTCTTCTCTATTGAGAGTGGTGGAAAATATGAGGTTGGGTCCAATATACTTCTATTAATTTAATAACTAACTCTTTACAAATGTTAGTAAACTAACTCTATATACTTCTCTCAGTTACTATGTATGACAATGACATAAACGTTTTTATACGGTAGGAATTTTAATAACTGAACTTTTTTATAATAAACCACTAAATTAAATAAAACACAAATAGTCTACTTATAAATTTAGATAAAACGTGTATATTACCATATCTTACTACGAGAAATTGTTTATTCTGAAAAAAATTTAGGTTTAACAACTGATAATCGGTTTAATTGGTCGGTTCACATTAAACAAATTATACCAAAACTTTAAAATGTCATATTCTGTTTTCGTAAATTATCATGCATATTTTCGGCAGCAATCCTTTTCTGGGGCAACTGCAACCAATATTCTAAAGTTGCAAAAAGGGCAATGTTTGGTTTAAAGCAAAGACATAGCTGTAAAATCGTATATTCACGGACAATAAAATACTAACTGTTATCGATCTGTACAGGGTGTCCTATTTTCGATGTAATTGGGGGGTTTCAGGTATTTCGTGAATTGATAAAGGAAAAACCGTGGTCAGGACTCTTGCCCGATTTTTGAGACAAATTTAATGGTCTAAACAGCACTTCGATATCTCGACTAGTTTGGAAGATACAGAGTGTTTTGCGTTTTATGCCGTTTTTTTAAATCTTCATAACTTTTTGTTTGTGAATATTTTTTATTTTAACCAAAACATTTTTGTGCATTTTATATATGCAATTCAATGGAATACTCAAATTTATTCTAGCTTAATTCGTTTTTGAGTTACAGACCAAACATGCATTTTTAAAAATAGAAACCGTAGTTGGCTATGACTTCATTAATTAAAGTTTTTTAGCTTTCTGAAAATATATGGTTTTATATATTTATCTCGGCAAATAAGAAAATTATAAACGATTTTTGGAAAATCACCTCTTGATCAAAGTCACCTATGTACTTTTGTTTTACTGCGCGCATTTGTTGCTAGTTTTGACACTTCACGCAGTTGTTTCTTATAAATAAATGGCCAAAAGTTATTAATTTGAGCAATTAATTATCAGCTTTAAAATATTAAATCTAATCACATCTATGTGAATGATTCGGCTATTTATTTATAAGAAACAACTGCGTGAAGTGTCAAACTAACTAGTCAACGAATGCGTTCATAGTGACTTTGATCAAGAGGTATTTTTCCAAAATCGTTTATAATTTCCTTATTTGCCGAGATAAATATATAAAACCATATATTTTCAGAAAACTAAAAAATCTCTAATCAATGAAGTCATAGCCAACTATGGTTTCCATTTCAAAAAGTGCATGTTTGATCTGTAACTCAAAACGAATTAAGCTAGGAATAAATTCGAGTACGTCATTGTATTGCATATATAAAATGCAAAAAAATGTTTTGGTTAAAATAAAAATTTTCACAAACAAAAAAGTTATGAAGCTTTAAAAAACGGCAAAACGTAAAGCCTCTGTATCTCCTAAACGAGTCGAGATAATCGAAGTGCTGTTTAGACCACTGAATTGTGTCTCTAAAATCTTGGCCAAGGGTCCCGACCACGATTTTTTTCTATCAATTCGCGAAATACATGAAACCCCTCCAATTACAGCGAAAAAGGACCACACTGTACATATTTGATTGCTGCTTATACGTATATAAAAATTAAATATATGTAACAATAAATGCGTAAAATTATCCTAGTAGAAACTAATTATTTATAATAGAAAAACCTCAAAATTCTAAATACTAATTCTGTCATATTTACATTTCTATAAAAACTTTACATAATATAATATTTATAATATTTTTTCTCACATGAAAAATACTAATAATGTGTTAAAGAAATTAATTTAGCCTTAAAAGAATATTTAAGAAGTCCTAGTTTGTACACATTTTTGCAGCAACGTTAAACGTTAAAGTTTAAACACATATATTTTTTATGTTATTTAATTTTACTTTGTCTTTTCGTAATTTGTTGTACAGTTTACTACTTATTGCTAGACTAGTTATTGCAAGTAGCATCTATTCCACAAAACAAACATTTTAAACAGTTACATTTTATTATTATAAAATTATAATTTCTTCGTTAAATTCCCTAATTTATCAGTTAATTAAAGTTATTTAAAATCACTGCTACTTACTAATATAGTTATAGAGAACTTGAATAGATTTAGTAACAGCGGTTCTATAAAATCATAGAAATACAAAACTATTACAAACTAACTCTTCTAGACTTTTGTCTACAAAAACCAAATTGAAACAAAGGCTTTAGTTTAGAAAACAAACTAACACTAATTAATACCTACACGACAATTTTTATTATATTTTAAAATAAGTCTTAAATAGTTAGTTATAGGTACCTACTATATAAATAAATAATAGTAATAATAATAATAAAAATCTGTATTAGTCATATATAACATTTGTTTTATACGCTAATCCTAGGGTGAGATTCAGCTTTAATGGAAGACCATCAGCTGTTCTTCCACCTAAACCCTAAAAAATACAAAATAATAGAGTAACATACAAACATAAGGACCGCATACTTTAGTGCCTAAATATTATCATAAACGTTGAGAACTTACTTGACTTGACAACAGGATACGTTTGAGTTTTTTTTTAAAAGAAGGAAGAGACAAATGCTTGCCAGACAATAAATTATACCTCTTAACAATATTGTATGAGAAAGATAGTTTAAAAAAAAGTTGTTTTGTGCTGGAATGGTAATTACATTTCTAAACCTTAGGTTGATATTGTGAATGTCGGTTCTAAAGCGGATTTTGTTATACAAGTAGGGTGGAGTTTTATTACAAATGATTTGATGATATATGCATGCTGAATGTAGGAGTCTTCAATTTGACATGTTTAACCAACCGATATCATTAAGTTTATGAGAAATTCTCTGAAACTTTTGAACGCCAAATATAAATCTTAAACAACTGTTCTGTACTAGTTGAATCCTCAGGACATCCATAGTGTCAATGCATGTATCGTATACAACATCACAAAATTAAAGAAAAAAAACAAGTGTTTCATATAAGGTTTCCTTTTGCTTTCATATTAAATAGATCTTTATTGTAATAAAGAAACTTTAAAGAAGCATAAGATTTTTTAAAACATTGTTTATATGATCTTTAAATCTCAGACCAAAGTCGCGAGAGACTTCTTTAACTCTTATCTTATTATTGTTAATATTAATTACAAGATTTTCAACAACTGTTTCCTATTTTCATAGATCCAAAGAAAACTACTGATGATTTAGTTGGGTTAATTATGAGTGAATGGCGTTTAGCAAATAAGAGTATGTTTTCAAGTCGGTGTTAATTATGCTTTTTGCATGCGTTATATTTGCAGGATCAAAAGAATAATACAGTTGCGTATCATCTGCATAAAAATGACTATAGCAATTTTAAATGCGACTGTCAAAATCAAAAGTACATATTAAGTAAAGTAGCGGTCTAAGTATGGAACCTTGAGAAACACCACTAACTACTGCAGAAAACTAGATGTTAAGTCATTTAAAGAGACAAACTGGGATCGTGCATTTAAAAATTCTCAATTAGCGATACTGCAGAATTTAAGAAGTTAAGATACTTCAACATAGCTAACAACAATGAATGACTAAGGCTGTATATTCATTTTATTGTCAACTGCTCTACAAATATCATCCACGATATTAAGCATAGCCGTAGCACAACCATGCCCTGGTCTAAATCCTGATTGTGTTATAGGCAGAATATTGCATTCGACAATAACATTACGATGATGATAATAATTTGCACTGTTGCAAAACAATAACGGACAGAATAATAAACATGGCGTTCTAAAATATCTTATGGCAATATTCATAAGTTTATAAAAATTAGAAAATATGAAAAAACCCGCATATACCTACTGATAATTCTCTTACTTAGATCCTCAAGATAGAATATGTTCAAACGCACCTTTCAGAAACTTTTTAACATTATCAGAATCTGTTACAATTTGCAGGAAAAGCTTCTCAAAATTAAGAATTATTTAAAATTACTAAAGATCCACCTCGCTCTTATTTCTAAAATTTATTGATTTGTTTATAATAATAGGCACACCTTTGTTTTAATAAGTGCTTACTATTATGTATATTACTCATTGACTATGCAATAAAAAAGTTTGTAAATTTCTGAAAACTTTCTTAATTTTGGACACTGACTATTCGTTGAGTTTGCAATTTATTACTGACTTCAGTTTTATTTGCAAAATTACAATATTTTTGCTTAATACAAGTGTAGAAAAAAAAATGTTGATATTTTTTAAAACTCATCAATTCGTAACCATCGAATGCAATGAGCCATAAACGAGTACGCGTTCAATAAATTTATTAAAATATAACCACCATATAATTACGGCGACGTGACACTGATACCATAAAAAAAACGTCCAAAATAAATTGAAATGTAAACGAGTTCGGCCTTTAAATGTCCAATTTGAAAACAATCCTCCTAATACCTGGGTTAGCTTGCCACGAATATAAATATATTTCAAAATGTTCAATTAAAGCAAACACTGGCCCTACAGTGATGTAATTATTATTATTTAAGTTTACTTCGGTGCAATCTTTAACAGAAAAATAGTAACTAAATTAATTATGTTCTAATATATGTGGAAATAAACACTTTTTTACATTGCTTTACGATTATTACAGCGTACTTTTAATTTTTTCAGTTAAATCACAAAAAAATATTATTGTATCGATGTGGAATATAACTAGTTTAATAATAGTAGATTATATTAGAAAAAATATGATAACGCGTCGCCAGCGAACTTTTACGTTCAACAATTATATTATTTAACTCCAAGTGAAATATACTGTTTACTATAAAAAATAAGAATAGGGAAAAGGAAATCCGATCGTGAACCATTAGAAATAATATTAAAATTATGTGAATGGTAAGAAAAAGAAGAGGTAAGGGTGGAATGGGCTATTAAAAACATTTTAGACGAAGGAAGGAATGGAAAGGCGCAGAGCAAAAATGGAAGTACTACAACAATTAAAAAATTAAATAGGGTAGTGAAGAGAATGTCGGAGGAAGTAAAAAAACAAAGATACAGAATGCAAGAAAAAAGGAAAGAGGGGGAACAAAAATGCTGAAACAGAGAGTGACTGATTGAAAATGTAAGCCTTCTTATAGGAGGGGCAATCAAACACACACTTTGCAGTGTAATTCTGGCAACGTTTTGTGGTGCGAGAGTAAATACTTCCTCAGGCCATTGTTTTTCCAACTGTACTACTTCTTTATATATTGTGTAGCCATATTCCATTCATCAGTATGATCAATCTACTAGTCGAGGAGGAAATAAACCAACCTACGATCATCAATTCTTTTTACATGATGGCAACTTCTTCGAACCGCTTAACAAGTCAACAATCCGAATGGAATGTGGTTACACAGTAGGAAAACCAGTAGCCTGAGGAAGTGCTTATCCTCACAGCACGAAACGTTGCCAAAATTACACCGTAAAGTGTGTGTTTGATTTACCCTAGTAAAAGACTTAAATTTTCCTATCAATCTACTAGTCGAGGAAAAAATAAACTAACCTACGAGAAAGAAGACTTTAAATATTACTGTTTGGTTTTAGAATTTATCATGTGAAGAACTCCACATCGCCTGATACTAAAACCTATAAAGTTTGTATAGAAAATGCACCTTTAGCTCAAAAAAAATAAAATAAAGAAATTCCCTTGTAGAAGAAATTAATTAAATAATGTAATTTATAATAACTTTCGTTTCATATTTTTTCCCAATAACTAATACTCTTGAGTTAAACCAATTAGTGTCATATCTCAGTAATTACTTATCAGATTAAATAAAAGTTTAAATTAATGTTGTGTATAATTAAATTATCACCAACTTTTAATCGAATAAAAAAATGAGTAAAATAAACGTTCTTTGTAAATATTTCAAGAATAGGGAAAATTATAGTAGTTAAGGGTCATTTGGCGCGACGGATTATGCCCAAAATCAAATCTTTGATATTATAAATATCACCTACATGCCAACTTTCATAAAAATCAGATCAGTACTTTTTCAGAGACTGGCGGGAGGTTGGCCTCTAGATAAAAAATTTTGCTTTATTAAAACGTACTTATTTTAATGCATCGAAAAAGTGAAAAAAAAAATTGGGTTATTAACCATCTCATTTATAAGATGTGGAGTAAAAATTATTTTCTAGAATACCCTACTTCAAACAACATTTAATAACGTAAGAAATATGCACGCTGTAAATGCAAACGTAAGAAAATTATGTTCAAACGCTAAACACGAATGTAAATGAAAAGTAAGAATGCGAATTAGGGAGAAGGCGGGACAAAAGAATCTTCTTAAACTAAGAATATCTGTTTGTTGGAAAATGTTCAACCATTTTTGACTAAGATAAATTATTAATTATAGTTTTACGTAAATGTTTTAGGCTGAGTTATAACCAAAAATTGTATACCACCAGAATTGCGTTTTCATTCAGGCGGTCGTGAATGTTTATTTAAAACGGTAAATGCTAATAAATGTACGTTCCTTGTTTAATGTTCCAGTAAAAGATGCAACGTCTTATTAAAACGTTTACTTAACGGAGATTTTCTGTTTACTTCATTTCTGCTTTCCATTTTTAAGATTCGTTTGCATAAGTACAACGTCGATTTTCCGTATACCTCCTTTATAAGAAACTTATTAAAATTTATTTTCTTATAGTTTGGATTCTACGCTCTATCGATTTAATAAATATTATATAGAATGAGAGTTTATAGAAAATAAACAAGAATCTCCTTAAAATATGGACAAGAACAATATTGTCTAAATTTGATTACTGTACTTCTGAGGTATATCCCATTGGAAGCACTTATACCAAAGATAAATAAAACAAGAACCTAACTAGGTTAAGCGCTAAATATGATCGTCTTACAGCAAAATCTAGTTGACTTAGTTGTTTAGATTTGTTAAGTGTATAGCAACTGTAATAACGAGGAGTTTAATAAGATTAAACTCTTTGAAGCTTATTATCATTTAACGTATAAAGGATAAACATATATTATAATAATAAAGAAAGTACGATGTTCTTACAACGTACAATCGATTTATGTTGAACTATAATGTAAATTATATGTTATCTATTTCAAAACTAGTTTGAAATAAAATTTCGAATAATTTGAACCCAACTTCTGAAAAGGAATAGTGAAATGAGGGTAATTTTGGTGACAATGTGTTTACCGACGATGATTCGACCTGGGCGGGATTACAACGGCTGCTCTTCACAGGATAATGAACCACCGCGAATAATAATCTCTACATTAATTATATCGAAATTGTTGACCGAAGATATTACAGTTAAGGATAACCGATAATAAACTAATCTGTTTACTTTACATTGTACTGTTCTAGAGCTACGAGAGGGAACACAGTAAAAAACAGCACCAGTAGGAGAAGGATGTGTTTTGTATTTTATGCTGCACTTAAAGACTTCAAACTTTGTCAAGCAATTATTTAACCGTTCCGTTTAACTGTTAATAATCATCTGCCAAACATTAAATAAAACGATGTTAGATGCAACTTTGACTACGCGTCATTTTTGCCACACGCTATACTCCGTTTTAATTATAAAGAACAAGCTAAAGCTTCAATTACTTTGGTGAAGTTATCTTGATGGTTGTTTCTCAAACTTTTGTCGTTTGCGTTATTGAAATACAGAGCTCGACAATCAACTTTAACCCTCGCCAAAAAGAGAACATTACGGTTTAAAATGTTCTTATCACGCACCTAAATAGTACTGAATCTATTTACCATAATTTTGTATAAAATAAAAGGTCGCATTTAGATTAACCTTTTCTTGCTATAGAATTATTATAATAGTCTTTATCTTTCTATTGTTTTGAGTTGAAAGAAAACTTCGCACAAATAGACAGATTTTGTAAATGAATGTAACGTAAGTAAGAAAAAAACAAAATTTGTAAGTAAAACTAAAGCTAAAAATTTCACGTACAGTATTTCTATTACTACCTGCTACGCCTAGGGCGATACGATTGTTGACCAGAGCTGATTAAAACCGTGATCTACCCAACAAAGCCAAAATATTTGAAAATGGCATAAAACTAATTTAGAATAATATTGGAATACTCAATATCAATTAATTAGAAAATTTAAATTAAATATTTACTGTCGTTTTTTTCTACATTACGATTTATTTATTTAATCGTATGGTACATTTACCCCAATATTGTATTATGATGTAAGTGTTATGTATGGTGCCCCAGAAGATCAGTTATATGCTAAACCTGTTCAGTGTGCTGACGAAACCGTGTGCAATTGTGGATTGGTTCGTCTTGGCAAAAGCATTTACTTCAAGGTTTAGGAAAACCACTAAAACCTAAACATACCAACCCTTACCCACCTTAGTATTCACATGTAATATAATATTAATTAAGTGTGTAATGAGAATGTGTTTTGTGAAATTGTGTTGTACATTACGATAATGATCAGTTACCATGGTGGATATAAACATTGGAATTGTATCAAGGAATTATGCAGTTTTATCTTGACAGTTTTAAAGTTTAAAAGCTAAACATTTTTAAAGAAATGCGTAACGTCCCGGACCATCTGATGACTTCCAAAGTAAAACCAAAACCACTGATTTAAGTATTCTAGCGCAGCAGGTTGTCTTAAACATACTTCAGTGCTTGAGTGTTGAAAATGTTGAGTTTCACATTCCAGCAAGCAGAATGTGTGTACGATTCGTGTAAAATAAAAATGACTAAAGTAAACTCATCTTTAAAAGGATGTTATTAGACAATTGGTATATGGTTTCGATTCTACAAATACAGTGCGAACGCTAGGCTTTTTTTCTAAAATACAGGAGGGAAGGGGAGCAAAAGAGTAATTTGCAACACCCGCTGATGTATGTTACTAAAAGTGGGTTTCAAACACAAAGTACTCGTTAATCGCATGGCCGTCATGGAACATTTCCGAATAGGACAATATCGGGATGATTATCTTGTTAATATCAATGAATTTAGAGCATTAGGAATAAACATATACGAGGGCGGTCTGAAAAGTTTCCGACCTCAACGTGAAGATGGCAGCACTCGTCAATAAAACTCAGGGAATGTAGTTGTGCATCTTTTGACAACAACACATTCAAGTTTTAGCCATTTTGAACGGGCAGTTTTTATTTGACAGTCGTTTGAGTGAGTCAATGTGAGTATTTTTGTGAAAATGGAGAAAATCGAGTATCGAGCAGTCATAAAATATTTGTTTTTGAAAGGGAATACGTCTACGCAAATTAAAGATGAGTTAGACTCTGTGTGCAGGGACTCTTCACCGTCATTTACCACTCTGAAATTTTGGGCAGCTGAATTTAAAACGTGGCCGTAAGAGCTTGGGAGAAGATAAACGTTCGGGCCGTCTAAAAACTACTGACGATAACATCGCTAAAGTTTACCAATAGTTATTTGGATCACTAGTCCAGAAAATGATATTTTGCGAGTATGAGTGGTATTGCGTAGCAGAGGCGCCTAGCCGAGGCGGAGCAACACGAGCACTCGCAAAATATTTTCTGAGCGTGTAATCCACAAAATTGTTTATGCCGACAAATCTCAAAATACTTACAAAATTATTATTTGAAGACACGAGTGAATGAAGGTGTTTTTGTTACAAATTTTAAGTTTTGAGAAAATGAAGGTTAAAGTTTTTGTTTTCTATCTGTTTCTATCCTATTAGTCTAATTATTATTCGTAAAATTAATGCTATTATCACTTATATTGGTTTTTCAATTGTGCAATGTAATAGGCAGATACATAAAATTTTCATTTATAAAAAAACGCAAAAAATTTGAAAAATGTTACATAACACCTTCATCCCTCATGTCTTCATTTAGTTCAACAATTTATTTCTAAGGATTTATTTTTTCTGGTTGGTACCCACTTGTCACTGCATATTTACTTGATTTTCAAATTTAAATTTAAATATAGTGACACTTTTTGGTGAAGAATTTATTGGAAAACGAAGTGTGAAAACACTAGCTCACATAAAAGATACAGCGGAAGCAGTGATTAATAATTTATTACCAGCAAAATCTGTAACTCGGTACTGGAAAGCTTATGAAGAATTTAAGAAATTGTGCGATAGTAATAGTACCACTAACATTTACAACAGTATTTTCTTCTTGCATATTTTGATGAGAAATCAAAAAAAAAACAATTCTGCAACTCTTTGGTCCATATTTTTAATGTTAAAATCAACTCTGAATATTAAAGACATCAACATTGAAAATATTCAAAATTAATTGCTTCACAACCCACCACACATAACCTAAAAAGTAATCACATTAGTTGAGGTTTTAGTAAAAGTATTAATTGGTACTTACATTAACGTTACGGTTACATCTGCGTGAGGATTCCACGTTTTCCACGATTCAACGATTATTTGTTTATTAAGCATTGGATGCTTTTCTCTTTTGTGTCCGTTTTGTTGACATTTAGAAAATTAAGTAACAATGGTGCCACCCCGTTTTCTGGGGAATATTACCAAATGTCACTTTTGTTATGTCTAGGCCGGGAATTTGATGTTCCCGGCCGATTTTGAATCCTACAAAACTGTCAATAATGACCGGAGGCATGAAAATGGTGTTAGACGACCGCCGAATTAAAGTGAGAGAGATAGCAGAGGCAATGAAAATGTCAAAAACGTGTTTGTCACATTGAATCACGATCTAGGCATGAGAAAGCGCGTCCGCGCGTTGGGTGCCGCGTTTGCTAACGTTAGACCAAAAACGTATTCGAATGAACATTTCCAATGCTCTGTTGTCGCAGTTTAGGCGCAATAAATTCGAGTTTTGGCGCCGATTAATTACTGTAGATGAAACTTGGATACACCACTATATGCCTAAAACAGAAATACAGTCAAAACAGTGGACTGCAAAGGGGAACCGGCTCCAAAAAAGGAAAATCTGTTTTTTCGGCTGGGAAAGTGATGGCGACTGTTTTTTGGGATAGTCATGGAGTTTATTTTTTTTTATATATATAAGAATAAGAATAACATATAATACAAAGTTAGACCACAGGTATAACCCCAAATTGGTCTACATAATTGAAATTGACAAAATTTACATTATCAGTCTTAAGAGAAGAGAAAAAATTTACTAAATTTAAACGGTCAAAATTATTACCTATTTTCTAATACATTGATCAAGATTTTTGAAGTTTCTTAAAGATATACTAAACATATCTAAATCGCTTGCGTCAACATTATTATCGTTATCTTTAAGATGAGTTATCTTAATCGATTATCTTCAAAAAGAGAAAACCATTACAAGAGCATACTACGCATCATTACTTGACAAGCTGAAGGCTTGCGGATAAACGGCCACATTTGCTGAAAAAAACCTTGTTTCACCAAGACAACGCCTCGTCTCACACCTCAACAGTTGCCATAGCGAAAATCCATGAATTATGGTTTGAACTGCTTGACCATCCACCTTATACACCAGATCTAGCCCCAAGCGACTTCTTTCTGTTTCCTCAACTAAAAACTGCGCTCGGAGGATAAAGATTTTTGTCAAATGAGGAGGTAATCACCTTCGTGAATAGAGAAGAACGCCGAGTACTATTTAGAAGGATTAAAAAGATGGGAGCATCGCTGGGAGAAGTGTATAGAGTCACAAGGAGACTATGTAGAAAAATAAAAATTAATTTTAAGAAAATTTTTTGTAGCTATGTTAGGTCGGAAACTTATCAGACTACCCTCGTATCTATGAAACATATATTATATTTAATTGTGAACGAATTAATCAACAATTGCACACGGTTTCGTCACAACACTATACAGGTTTATACTGATCTTCTAGGGCACCATACATAACACTTACATCACATTGCAATAATGAAAATGAACTATACGAATAAATAAATAAATATATTTGGAGAGACATTGTTCAATACAAATGATGTTGTTTAACGTGGATGTACCGATAGCAGTAAGAAATATATTTCAGGCACATCATATTCTCGAAGAAAGAGAGTAATTATTTTCCACGCTGGTAGCTGCCAAAAATATAGAAACACCTTCAGCAGATTATCAAGAAGATAGGAGAAAATTTGTTTGAGAAACGGGGAAAAGAGCTAATTGTTACCAAATATTCTTCGTAACTCAGTGATAGTAATGGAAGATGCTTCGTATCTTTTACGACAAAGTGTAATACAATTGTGTATAAATACAAATATGTCGGAAATTTTAAACGTTTTGATAGAGAAATGTGACAATTCCTTCCAAAATGCCTACAAAGACATGATCAAA
Source organism: Abscondita cerata (assembly GCA_030710515.1). Taxonomy (NCBI): domain Eukaryota; kingdom Metazoa; phylum Arthropoda; class Insecta; order Coleoptera; family Lampyridae; genus Abscondita; species Abscondita cerata. The sequence goes on along the minus strand of JALBCR010001510.1, from coordinate 120,998 downwards.
CAATACAATTTTAAGAAAATCTTGGCACATAATCTTAAGACCCCGTAGAGTTAGTTTGGGCAACAATAAAAACCAATTCAAAAAATATTAATCAGTCAACTGATTAAGTAAAACTATATTGGAAAAATTAAAAACTGTTGTCAGTGACTTAAACAAAACAGCCGGTGTTCATAGCTCGAAAAATCATAGTATAAGTATAAAGCATGTTAAAACAAGCATTTCGCATAGAACTAGACATCGTTTTCATACTGAAAAACGTGTAAAAGGTACCGAAAGTTTGCAGCGACATAAAACGTTTTGCTCGAAAAATAGAAAAAAACCGATGTGTTGTAGGGAAAAAATCAACGTTTAAGAAAGAAGAATAAGTGCACTGGGAAAATTTTTTGTAAATTTCACGTTACGTGATTGTCATAGTTCAGTAACTACTATCGGATCAAAAAATAGTTTAAACCAAAGTTGAGTATGATTATATTACAAAATAACTTTTTATTTATAACAAAAATGTGTAAAATGAATATTTTGGTAAATGTTCCAAAAAATTGTTTGTCTTTAATGGGGGTCTATTTGCATTAAGGCTTTCATTCCTGCAGGGGGTTATTTTTATTGCCCCTTATCATTATTTTACATTTTTTATAATTTGTTTGAAAGCCATAACTTCTATCACTTTCCAAACTACTATTGTATGAAGCATTATAGTTTATCTGTTGCATATATTCAGTGTAGCATTTTTTGGCGTAAGTCTCTAGATACCCCTACAACAATTGTCCTTTCTTTTTAAATTTCCTAGTACAAATATGTGGACTGTCCTATATTATTTGAGTAAGTTCCTTTTTTTGCTTTTACTGATATTTCGTTACCGCGTTAGTGTGTAGAGGCAGATTGAAATGTAAAGAACCTGTCACGTGGCCTGCGCCGTGAACGAAAATGAAACGGACGAGTCTACTGTTCACATTAAGGGCAACAACGAAGTGTATTTCGTAATTTCGTTTGTGGTGTTATTCAAATTATACCCTAGTTTAATAAATACATTTATAGTAAGGTATATTTTTATGATTTGCGTTGAAGAAGTGTTTCAAAATTTGATTTTGTTTTAACACTTCCTCGATCCAACCCTACTTTACGTTTAAACAATTTTTACGGCGCTACTGAATTGAAGGTCAAATAAATCGTTCGCGCAGATTGATTCACGTGACAGGTTCTTTACATTTCAATCGTCCTCTAATACCCGTGGATTTTTTTTAGATTTGAAAATTCATTTTATGTAAGGGAATTGAAAATAAAATTTATAAAAGATTCCATTTTTGGGTTTCGCACTTTTATGGATAAATATTTTTTATTTTTTTTTTCTAGGATTTTGAATATAAATATTTATCCATAAGGATTTGGGTTTTAACTATTGAGGGGCCGACTAGTCGAGAAATTCGAAAGTACACATTAGTCAGCAAAATATATCAACTGGTCAGTATTTAATGAGCTACAGAGAAACAAGGTATAAAATAAATTAATGGTCAACATTTACTGTAGGTATTTTTGGTTGAGTGACGTCGCACAAAATAAATTGCCAAGCAATTGGTGCCGTAAGTGTTGTTGGTGGTGCTATTGGCGGCAAAGAGTTTGTATCTGAGGAGGTAGTGATTCCGGGTTTTTCAGTAACTTCTGCAACACTGTGTGGATTGTAATCTCGTGAAGTTTGTCGGTCATTGCCTATTAGTTGCTCGGAGTTGTCGGAGCTGATTCTTAAAACCATCTGGTGCTGTTGCAGTAGTTTCAATAACTAGAGTGACTTGAGAATACTGGCGCCAATGCGTAAACCTCCTAAGTAGCCGAGATGTACCTAATAGTCGCTGCAACGGTTTTATGTCGCCCAACTCCGCTTCGATAAGTAATTTTTGCAGGCGCTGTTCCTCACTATCCGTGAAGCATGCCGTAACAGCATGGTACTTGTTCATTGTTCGTAGACAGAGGTATCCTGTTAACATCAGCAACTTTTGCCAGGATCGCGGTGTCGATGATTGAAACATCTCATAATATCACCTAACAACGTCTGTGATACCGGAGTTTATTTTTAGAATGGCGGTGGTTTAACAGCTACTCGGCTAACGTATTTTTGTCAAATTGTTTGGGTGTGTGTGTAGAAGCTCTGCTGCGCCATGCCGTGAAGTTGTCATCTTGATAAGCAGGTATTACGTTGGTCTTGTCAATTTGTTCACTGACAGAGGACAATTGATACCGTGCAATATGGTTTTTTATTATATGATTTTATACCCAACTGTGATTGGCACTGAAATGTGCGGTGTTGTGAATTCCGCTTCTACTTTTGTAGTCGGGTCACCATCTATTTAGCGTAAATTTTGCAGCGAAAAAAAACAATTATAAATACGAATGTTTACAGTAGAACAAATAAAATTTATAATAAACAAGCGGTTAAAAGTTTACCGACTGTCATCGTGCACTCTAGATTTGCAGCCAATGAGTTTATATTTATTGATACTAATTTCTGCGCTGGCCGTCGGGTGGACGGTCGCCAATGGTCGTTACAATATGAAGGAATTCAATTATAAATTAGTAGCTTAATCATTTATTATTAAATAATGTCAAACCCACTGATACAAAAGTTTTATATTAAAATAAAAACACACTGACAATTGTTTCGGCCTAAAATATTTCGGCCATTATCAAGGCAATTGCTACAATTAATTAATATATTAAAATATTGTACTTAAGTCAATTACAATCTTACCTAATTTAACCACTTACACATGTTTACAAAGAACGTTAACAACTAATGCAACAATAAATACTCGGTCTCAAAAAGTGAAAACCGCAACGACAATTATATCTATAAATATTTATTTTTACATATAATAGGTTCCGATGGAATTATTTCATTTAGTAAATTAATATTTCTATCTTTCTTAAACTTATTAATGCAGTATTGTTCGTTAATACTTATCAGACTAAAATTGCCGGCATTCATTAGAACTTTTGTGTTTCTAACAGGATCAAAGGCATGTCCACTTTCCAAAATATGTCTGCAAAAGTTGAATAATTATTACTATTATTATTTAGCTAACATCAGTTTAAAAATTAAGCATGTTGAAATTTTAGGGAACAATTTACAAACCAATCTTAATTATAATGTTACAAATCGAAATTTAAGAGATTTCAGTTTAGATATTGAATTAATTATATGAACATTTCAGAGTTACTAAAAACAGATTGTATACAGACAATATCAAGAAAGATCAAAAATTTTGTTAAAAAAGGCAAAAATAAACTCAGTAATTGGCAATACAGGTTGAATAATAAATTAAGAAATATAATAAACATTTTCAAAACTAATCATTTAATTCTTATTAAGGCAGATAAAGGCAACAGTAACATCATTTTAAATAAAGCATATTAAAACAAACCATAAAATTTTGTGAACCAACTTTTAAACAAATAGTTAATATTAATTCTTTGATTAGTAAAAACTTTCAACGTCCATTAATGTATTGTCTACCAAAAATTCACAAAACAGAAACTAGAGATTTAAAACGTATACCTATGAGGCCGGTCATTAGCCAAATCAATTCACCAGCGGCAAGATTATCTAAAACTCTAAATAATTTGTTTTATGAAATTACAGATTTTAAGCCAAAATATTCAATTAAATACACTTATGATTTAATAACTAAAATCAGAAATATGAACGTCCGAATAATTTTCAATTAATTAGTTTTGATGTTGTGAATTTATTTCCCAGTATACGAACTGACGAGTGTTTAGAATTAATTAAAGATATATTGAGTAAGAATAATTTGGAGAAAAATTTTTTATGTTTAGGTTAGAAAACCAATTTTTAAAAACAGATAATAACACATATAAAAAATAAAATTATCTTTTGGTTTAGATATGTAGATGATGTGATCTACCTTTTCAATAAAGATAAGAAAGAAACCTAAGAGGGGTTTTTTTAATTACATTAATACGTGGCATAACAAAATTATTTTCACAAAAAATTAGCCACAAATAACAGCTTAAACTTTTTAGACTTAACGCTGACTATTAGAAATAATATTTTTGAATTTGACATATTTAGAAAACCAACAAAAACTGATAACATAATACCCATTTTTAGTAATAACCCTGTTGAACATAAATTATCTTCCATCAATGCACTAGTTATAGACTACTTAAAATACCTTTAACTGAAGATAATTTTAAGAAGGAATTAGGAATTATTAAACAAATAGCGAAGTCGAATTATTTCCCGACGGAAACAGTGGACAAAATTTTAAAAAGAAAGTAATTCAAAAACAAAATAAATTATACTCAGGGTTAATTCCAAATAAAGGACAGCAAAGATAACTTCGTTACAATACCCTACATCCCCCAAACTAAGTGAGGAAATAAGGAAAGTGTTTTCAACAACTAACTATAAAATTACTTAAAAATACTCTTAATTTAAAATCATTATTTACAAAAAGTAAGGATTCAATTTCAAAACTGAGAAACCAGATGTTTATTTAATTAATTGCGGTAATGACAATTGCAATTCCGCTTACGTAGGTATGACGACTCGTAATGTTGCTAATAGGATTAAAGAACATGTTCGCTTGATTAAAAATAATAATAATAGTAATAATTATTCAACTTTTGCAGAACATGTTTTGGAAAGTGGACATGCCTTTGATCCTGTTAGAAACACAAAAGTTCTAATGAATGCCGACAATTTTAGTCTGATAAGTATTAACAAACAATACTACATTAATAAGTTTAAAAAAGATAGAAATATTAACTTACTAAATGAAATAATTTCATCAAAACCTACTATATGTAAAAATACAAATTTATAGATAAAATTGTCGTTGCGTTTTTACTTTTCGAGGCCGAGTATTTATTGTTGCATTAGTTGTTAACATAACGTTCTTTGTAAACATGTGTTAGTGGTTAAATTAGGTAAGATTGTAATTGACTTAAGTACAATATTTTAATATATAATTAATTGAAGCAATTGCTTTGATAATGGCCGAAATATTTTAGGCCGAAACAATTGTCGGTGTGTTTTATTTTTTTCAATATAACACTTGTCTCAGTGGGTTTGACATTATTTAATATTAATTGCTTAAAATTGACCCACTTAAGAGATATGGGTTTATTACAATCAATAGTAGCTTAATGGTTATTTGTGTATCAAATTTGTAAATTAGACTTTTTGGCTTCAAAAACGGAATGGTATAATTTAAAAATAGAAAAAAATGTAGGACATTCGATTTAAAATAACCCAACTTTGATATGGAATGTACACTCATGAAATTTAAAACTTGGACACCACAATTTCTGTAAACAAAAGTTTGCACATTGTGAAGCGGGCTTAAGGGTATCATTTACAATTCTAACAGCAGGTAGTCTCAGCAGGGGTTATCTTATAGAAGGACTGTAGAATGAATCATTACACTAAGCACGTTTTAGAAAATAGGTAATTTACGTTGCTTACTTAATTTTTTCTTTAAAGAATATATTTGAAGGTATCGCTAATTAAACACCATAGCTCGATTAATTATCGAATCAAAATTTTGTTTAGGAAATGTTTACAAAATAAAATTAGAAATAATTTTGATTTAAAAACGTCTACAAGCAATAACTTTTAAATTAAATCAAAAACTAAACATGGTTATTTGGGTTGACTGATTATTACTTATTTTTAAATAAATCTAACCTACTAATTATTGTAAGTTATTAAAAAAAATCATTAAACTCTCTATTCATAATATTTAGTCCTTACAAAATGTATATTTTATGACGTTTCATTTTTTCTGTAGTTAATATAAAAGTGAAAATAAAAACTAAGGCAATTCTTATTGTCAACGTATATATTTAGTTTTTTGACAAGAATTTATTACATAATTATAATTAAGATACCAAGTTATAGTTTAAAATTAAATGAAAACTTTTTTTTTAAATAAAGGTATTACTATATAAATAAATATAAGAAATCAATAATGGGTGTGACCTCCATTATTATTGATACATTCTTGGAGGCGTCTGCTCATTGACGCTATCAAGGTATCAATATAATTAATATTAATCGTTTCCCATGCGGTATCAATGGCTGCAATTAGTGCATTACGGTTTACTGGTATAAAATTTGGCCCTTGTTGTCTTCGGATAACAGCAAGTATTCGAGCCCAAACATTTTCGATAATGTTAAAATCTGGGCTTTTTGCTGGCCAGGGTAACAGCTCCAAGTTATTTGCTTGTATCCAGTTGCGCACAACCTGCGAAGTATAGGGTCATCATATCCCGATAGTTAATTATCGAATGTTCCAAGAAAATATGTGTAAATAGTAAATGGAATCTACTAACGTAACGTTAAGTCGTTAATTATAGTTACATAACTCTCCTTTCATAAGATATAGTTCATATTAATATGCTTATTGTAAAGCTTCGTACACACCTGAACAACAAACCGAGGAACAAACAGAACAACGAACCGAACGGCAATCGGAACAGATTTGGAAAGTCCTGATTGTTCTACGAACGGTTTGCGGCGTTCCCGCAACTTGTGGTTTTTCTCCGACATCAAAGAAAATGCGCGCGAATGCGTTTGCAGGTTTGGACGAATCTAAACAAAACGGCGAACAAACTTATGCGGGAGAATTAAATTATTTATTTTGTCCTCCCTTTTGTGGGTTTGTTGTGTTTTAGGTAATATTATGGAGTTGACAGAAGAAAAATGTTTTAAATTAATCAGTGTTTAAGAATGCAAGAAAAAATGATGTCCCTATTAGCATCATTTGGGCGGGAAATTTCCAAAATAAAAAAAAGCGAAGTAAATTATAATTTTTTACTCTTCTTTGTGCGTAAAAATTTGGTTGGCACTATCTTCTTGTTTTCCGCAATTTTCTCTTCTCAATAATAAATATATATGAACTGAAAACTACTGAAAATAATTATGGAACAGCACAAACGTTCCGTTTGTTGGATTGTGGAAATCATAAAAGATCGTTTGTCGTTCTGTTTGACTTTCGGTTCGTTGTTATGTTTGTTGCTCGGTTTGTTGTTCAGGTGTGTACGAAGCTTTACAACTTAAGCAACAATTTTTGGCGAATAAAGATTAGTTTGTGATGTAATATTAGAAACACAAATTTATATCATATCAAATTTATGACAACTTAAAAACCAAGAACGTGTATGTTATTGCTAAGAAATTATTAAGGAAAAAGCGCAATTGCAGTGTAAATATTTATAATTAGATATTTTCGAAAGTTTATAAGTCCTCTATTGTAATCTTAATACTTAAAAGAAAATCCTGTCCATTAGCATTATAAGGAAATGGCTTTTACTTTATGAATAAGTTTCAATAACAATAGAATATCCTTGCTTGTTTAATTTACTTCCTTTGAGTCATATTGCTCTAAGGGTTGTTACATTGGTCATTAGAAGTATGTAATAAATAAACAATTACCTACTGTTTGAGAAGGGGTAGTGTGAACCAATAAATAAAGTAAGAAATGTAAATTCCATTTTAGTTTAAAATTTCAAGTGTTGTGAAAATGCCACCTCATCTCGGTGCTGATTTGAAAGCGCGGATTGTTTCGGAATTAGCGGCGGGCCGTAGCGTGCGTGAAATTTCACGTATGTTAGATATACCAAAAAGCACCGTAGGGCATTACCGAGTAAAATGGAATCTTGAACACACTTTGGAAAGAGCCATCGGAAGTGGTAGACCTAAAGTATCTACACGTGCTCAAGATCTCGAGTTGTTTCATTACGTAACAGAACAACCATTTGCTACATACTCAGGGCTATAGCAGATACACATTTTCCCGGATGCCGTATAACTGCACAAAAAGATTAAAGGAGATGGGAATAAAGAAGTATAATGCTGCTGCGAAAGAAGTTCTCAGTGACGAAAATATGAGACGTCGTCTGGAATTTGCAAGGCGATATGTGAACGAACCTTTGGAATTTTGGAATCGAGTGATTTTTAGCGACGAAAAAACGTTCAATAGCCGCAACGATGGACCACTAAAAGTTTTTAGAATGGAAGGAACTCGTTACGAAAATAATCACATATGTCCTAAAAACGAAGTGGTTATTTTTTCTGTGAATGTGTGGGGTTGGGTTAGCGCGCGGGGTCCAGGAGTTTGTTGGGCTATCGATGGACGTCTTGATTCTGCTGCGTATTTAGATATTTTGGAAACTATTATGAAACCTTCAGTCGAAGTGTTTTATCCAGACGAAGATTACATTTTCCAACAAGTAAGTATTCTTATTTCACTATACTTTCTCCAAAAAATAGTTCGGGATCTGTTGAATTAACATTTTCATAATGTATTTTTGTTGTTAAAGGACAACGCCCTATTCATACTTCGCGGATTGTGGCCAGCAAAAAGCCCAGATTTTAATATTATCGAAAATGTTTGGGCTCGAATACTTGCTGTTATCCGAAGACAACAAGGGCCAAATTTTTTACCAGTAAACCGTAATGCACTAATTGCAGCCATTGATACCGCATGGGAAACGATTAATATTAATTATATTGATACCTTGATAGCGTCAATGAGCAGATGCCTCCAAGAATGTATCAATAATAATGGAAGTCACACCCATTATTGATTTCTTATATTTATTTATATAGTAATACCTTAAGTAACAAAGGATGGTCTATGGACGTACTCATTGTGTCCATGTTAGGTCCATACGTCCATGGACAATTATAAAACGTCCATAGAACATTTTCTTATGGTTGTACTATGTATGTCCATACAGGAATAGCCACTGTACGTTCATATTGTGTCCATTTAGAATGCACAAGTTTGTGGAAACATTTTGAATGTACTATGGATGTCCACATATGGATGAACGATGTATGTACTTAGAAGGATGTTCAATGTATGTACATATTGGACACAATTTAGAAGTATTTATCTATGGACAAATATTGAATGTCCATCGATTGTTCTGTTGTGGACATACAATGTATATCATACAGGGCTATCCTTGGCCGTTGATGAAATGCGTTTATGGACAAACAATGTGATCACAAAATGTCTTGGTGTAAACGGCATAACATAGTATTTTATTGTTAGCAACTGAAATGTAAGGTAGACAACTAATTGCGAAAAATATAAGTGGTACTCCTACAAATTAATGCTTTAAAAAATAATTATGGGTGAATTATTTTACTTAAACTATTTTTTTCAAGAACTTTTTTTTAAATTTCTACTTTTTTCTTCAGTGTTTTTAAGTTAAAATTTTACTGAGAAAAATTTCTATAACCACGATTATCTCATAAACTACAGTTAGAATTTCAATAAAACTTTGTATTTATTGATTCTTTTTAATACCGTAGATTTAATACCGTGATTACTTTTGGCGCAATATCGGTCGAGCCAAAAGGACACTTAAAATAGGCACTTGTAGTTTTTAGTATATTAGTAAAAATATTCGCTATACGTAATTTTTCTTGAAATAAAAGTTGTTTCCATTAATATTTTACACAAGTTTTGTTTAAATATTTTTCGGATTAAATCATTAATTATCGAATTATCGGGCAACACGCTATGATCACGTGATTTTCATTCAACTTTTTTAGAATATTTTAATGAATAGTATTTCTTTTGATAAAACGTAGTACTTTGGATGTGGAGTTCTGTGATCCTATTGCTTGTTTTTATATAGTGAAAACAATGGCGTCATTATATATATTAAACTATATTGTAGATACTAGTTAATTATCATTTTGCGTTTTATGCTAAAACTTTTGGTGAAGATGTATTTAGTAGGCCTGCGACAAGGTCACCGTACTCTACCGACTTTGTAAGCTTGCTGGCAACAAAACATTTCAAGGGATGCGTTTTTTCTATAAGTGCGGTTGTAAACAGTTGTTTGGGGTAGGGTTAAGGTAAATAAGATGAACAGGTTCGTCTTTGTTGAAGTTTCAATCGTTTTGAATTTTACCTACTAATTTATTTCTCTCGTCGTCGTGTATGTGAAAGTACGAAGATCGAAAATTTGTTAAGAAGATAGTTAAGAGGTAAGTCATTTTAAATTTATTATTATTTTTTAATATAATTACACCCACAGATTAATTAATTTTAAAATGCCAAAAGTAACTCGAACTATGTATAGAAAAGCTAAGGCAGATTTTGATAATTTATTGAAAACAACAATGACTGATTTTAGCACTAATACCGGTCCTGAGATCAATAATCATTTGAATATTAATAATGAGACTTCCATATTTGCACCTGCTTGTCATAATTTTGATAACGAGTTGGATACTGGGTCAGTTGGCATTTTTTGATGAAAATTTGCTGTTACCATCAGATAACACTCCAAGTAAAAATAACAGTGACCTCAAAATTCGACTGAATCAGATTTTAGTTTTGAAGTTAATTTTAAAAACAGTTTGGTGGCATGGGTATTAAAATTTAAAATAAAACGGAACGCGGTTACTGCTTTATTAAAACTACTGAAACCTAACTTTCAATTTTTGCCATCTGATAGTCGAACCCTTTCAAGAACACCTCGACAGTGCAATAAAAAGTAGTCGAACCCGGACATTACGTTCATTTTGGTCTCCATAATTGTATTGAAAGATTGCTTCAAAACGATTCATACATCAACTTGCAAACCATTGAATTGTGTGTTAACATTGATGGATTACCTATTTCCAATAGTTCGTCTAGTCAATTTTATCCCATTTTATGCAGTTTATTTGAAAAACGCAACAATATAGAAGTTGTAGGTGTTTATCATGGATTTTCAAAGCCCAATGAAGCTAATTGTTTTTGGAAGATTTTGTCGAAGAAGCAATTTATTTAACTTCTCAAGGTTTTTTTATGAGAATAAAGTTTATCCATTTAAGATCAAGTCCCTAATTTGCGATGCTCCTGCGAAAAGTTTTGTTACTTATACGAAAGGTCATTCAGGTTATAATTCTTGTACCAAGTGTAACATAGAGGGTGTTTACATTGAAAACCGCGTTTGCTTTCCCAATGTTACCAGTTTAACCCTAAGAAACGATGATGGATTTAGAAAACAACTTGATAAAGAACATCACACAGGAGTATCTATTCTTCAAAATATTCCTACGTTTGATATGGTTTGTGACATCCCCATAGATTATATGCATTTAGTATGTTTAGGCACCATGAAAAAATTACTTTTATTGTGGTGCGGTTCCGTAAAGCCTCAAATAAATTAAGTTCTTCACAAGTTAAGTTATTATCGCAACATCTATATACACAAAGTAGCAATATTCCAATTGAGTTTGTTCGTAAGCCACGTTCTTTGGAATTTATCAAAAGGTGGAAAGCGACAGAGTTCAGGCAATTTTTGTTCTATACTGGGCCAGTAATTCTAAAAAACATAATAAATGATGACATGTGCAAAAATTTTTTAAGCTTTGCACATTGCAATTACTATTCTATCCAATACAAAATACATAGATAATTACTTAAAGTATGCAAAAGAACTTTTACAATATTTTCTTGAAAGTTTTATTCAGCTGTATGGTAAAAAGAATGCATCGCATAATATTCACAATTTGTTGCACATTTCAACCGACGTAGAAAGGTTTGGGGTTTTAGATAATTTTAGTGCTTTTAACTTTGAAAATTACCTTCAACAGTTTAAAGCTTTGGTCAACAGCAGTAACAAACCTCTGGAACAATTAGTTAATAGACAAAAGGAAGCAGAGATGAATTCAATTGATAAAAACATATCTCGTACATGCTTAAGTGATCCAGTGCCACGAAAACAACATTATGATGGGCCTTTATTGTCCCAAACAAGCAGTACTTGTCAGTATAAAGAACTTTTATTTGAAAATTTTAAACTGCAAACTGTACCTCCAAATAATTGTTGTCTCTTAAAAGATGGGGAGATTGTTGACATAGAAAATTTTGTAAAAAATGTTAATGGTGTATTTGTTATAGGAAAGGCATTTTCTAAAGTCGAAAATCTTTATACTGAACCTTGTAATTCCTCTCTCCTTAATATTTATAAAGTGTCTGAATCTGGCCAATTAAACTTTTGGAATGCGAATGATATTGTTCACAAATATGTCAAACTGTCATTGTCAACCCAAAAAGGATTTGCTGTAATACCATTACTGCACACATTTTAAATACTCAGGAAAGTTAAAAAAAATAATCACCGCTATATACAGTATTCTAGTTGAATTCTTTCCATTCTGGTCACAGAGAACCATTTATTCTTTTTTACTCTTATCCTTTTTGTTATTAGTATAATATTTCATGAACTCTTTTACGTTATTATTTTGGTTCTTTATTTTTGCGTGCACCAATAATTACTGTTCGTATCAGATTACGAAAATGGCTTGTAAGAAAACATGGACCGTGGTTCGTTTTTTAGAAGAAAATTCTGTTGAGGCGGTACCAACTTCGTGGATACAATTTATGAACAAAAAATGTTACTGGCCACCGTATAAATCACCTCAAAAATTAAGTAAAGCAATTACAACACAGGAAGTACCTTCATACAACTGGATTGAATATTCGGTGGAATTTTTCGTAGGCAGTGGAAATTATGGTAACGTATATCATGTTCTTCTTATTGTTGTTTCTTATTTACAAATCCTGCAATGTTTTAGTTGTTATATTTAATTAAAACTTGATTTTCTATACAAATATTTTAGATTCGTACGAAGTAGCAGTTAAAAAGAGCGAGACTGCCAAATATGAGTCTGACTTAAATTCAGACATCGACGAAAACGTTACTGATCTACAAAACAATGAACAAAAGATAAGACGTTCTTTTCCTCCCAAATGTTTAACGTCATCTGATGATGATGAGGTTGGTGACGATTCAATGAGAATTCAATCACCATCAAAAAAGAGTATGTAATCTCTACTTATTATGTATAAAATAGCTACGGCCAATTTATAGAAAGTAAATTTACTTCAGAATAAATTTAATAAGCGACACAATTTAAAAAACTGATTTTAATTTGTCATTAAAGTTTAATCTGATTTCAATATTTATAATTTACTTTCTCTAATATGTATTTTTAGGGCGTATTACCGTTATTAGCAACGAAAAGGTACATCTACCACTACCTCCGAAACAATCACCGTTGCTGTTATTGGGAAAAGGTATTATGACGCGAATTTTATGTCCGCTAATACTGATTACATAAATGATTTTTTTAGATCGTTTGAGCAACTCAAGAACAACTGACAATGTGTTGACATCATCATCTGAAAACAAAGGTAATCTAATATCTAACTTTCTAATAGTTGCTGTATGCATTTACTTTAATTTCAGCCGATGAACTAAATCGAACCACAATCGTAAACAATTCAACTTGTCAGTCTTGTTCTACATTAATTGACGAGATTCAAGCAATCAAAGGTATGGATATACAAGGATGGTAAATTGATTGACGCACAATATCAATTTAAATGATAATTTTTTAATACACAAATGCTCCCTGTCCTAATTATTTGCAAACAAAAGTGTACATAAGTTCTTTGTAGGAGTACAAATTACATATATGATTCTTTTCATGCTATTTTGCACAATTCTGATTTTAGTTTATCTCAGTTAGTATTTGTGGTTGTATTTTATTAAAAATCATGTATTCTACTATTCTATACAGGAAAAGATTTCAATATTATAAAATGGCGTCAGTGATTTTTGGCAAGTGTAAGATTTAACCAAAATAACAAATTGTGCAAAATTGTATGAAGAGAATCAGAATTGTTTTTAGTATAAAAACATTTATGTACACTTTTGCTCTCTATAGAAATTACCATTGCAATTGCTAAGCGTGAACCAATTTACCGTCCTGTATATCAAATACATTTATAACAATATAAATATACTTTTATGTTTTTATGATTAGCGATTGTATTGAAAATATATCATAAACAAGCCATCTCTGAGCAGAAGCAAAATACGTTATCTGACGATGTCAACAATATGAAAATGGTGGTAGAAAACAACACAACGCAACACGCTTCGACAGATACTTTTAATGTTTTTCAGCAAGTGGAGCTCCCAGCGACAAATCATGAAATGCTGAACAAATTCGAGCAATTCATAGAATTGCCAGAAACTTTTGCATCAACTGTAAGTTCTAAAATTGGTAAATATATATATTATAACTAAATTGTGCTTTCAGGTTAGTCAATTATCAGCGATTGGGGGTAACACTCTTTACGATTTTTAAAAAGAATACTATCGAGGCTTATGGATGACAATGTGGCACGTGCGTTTAATATGAGCGGAAGAAATAATAAGCGCAATTTTAAAGTAATGAAAAGTTTTAACATTTTACTAGGTAGTTAGTTTTGACTCTAGTTACGAGAGATTAACTTTATTCTTTGTTTTAAGATGCTGTGAAGACTCATAAAAAATTTATCCATACGGAGAAAGATGTCGAAGTTGCAGTAGGTGCCTGGCTCCGTAGATCGAGAGAAAGACATGATCAAAAATTAAAATCAAAAACTTTCAATTTGTAACTTTTGCTGAATTTAATTATTAATTTAAAATGAATATTTTGTTTGTTTTGTGAAAGACATGTAAATATAGTTATTATATTAATAGATGTGCTTTACCTTTTGTTACTTTATTTTAGTTAGTGTGTACAAATGGTTATTTTTAGTAATTTAAGTAGATGCATGGTTGAGGCCCCTAACGTAGGCCATAAAGCATACAAATTCAGTCCACCTTACGTTAAATATACCTCCTAAATACGTTCTAGTTTCGCCCTAGCGGCCGTGGGCGCAAGCATCTAACGTAGTCCACAAAGCGTACTAATTTGGTCCACATCACATTAAATATATATCCTAAAAGCGTCATAATAATATCCTAGTTTGGTCCTATTTCGGTTATATGGACTGTTTATGGGGCTTCATGTAGTCCATAAAGCGTAGAAATTTAGTCCATGCAAACCTTCAATATGCGTTCTAAAAGCATCCAAATTATGTTACAGTTTGGTTCTAAATCTATCCAAAATTCATTCGAAAACCGTGTATAAGTGGATAGTCTATGTACGTCCACAGACGTGCCATATGGACGTGCAGCGAACATATATAGAGTGTCCATGGACGCATGAGGAACCGGTTATGGATGTACATACCGTCCATACCAGGACGTCCACTGAACATCCATTGGATGCACTTGTGTTACTTGGGATACCTTTATTTAAAAAAAACCATTTCATTTAATTTTAAACTATAACTTGGTATCTTAATTATAATTATGTAATAAATTCTTGTCAAAAAACTAAATATATACGTTGACAATAAGAATTGCCTTAGTTTTTATTTTCACTTTTTATATTAACTACAGAAAAAATGAAACGTCATAAAATATACATTTTGTAAGGACTAAATATTATGAATAGAAAGTTTAATGATTTTTTTTAATAACTTACAATAATTAGTAGGTTAGATTTATTTAAAAATAAGTAATAATCAGTCAACCCAAATAACCATGTTTAGTTTTTTGATTTAATTTAAAAGTGATTGCTTGTAGACGTTTTTTAAATCAAAATTATTTCTAATTTTATTTTGTAAACATTTCCTAAACAAAATTTTGATTCGATAATTAATCGAGCTATGGTGTTTAATTAGCGATACCTTCAAATATATTCTTTAAAGAAAAAATTAAGTAAGCAACGTAAATTACCTATTTTCTAAAACGTGCTTAGTGTAATGATTCATTCTACAGTCCTTCTATAAGATAACCCCTGCTGAGACTACCTGCTGTTAGAATTGTAAATGATACCCTTAAGCCCGCTTCACAATGTGCAAACTTTTGTTTACAGAAATTGTGGGGTCCAAGTTTTAAATTTCATAAGTGTACTTCTGGAGTACCCTGTATGATCTAAAATATTTGTAAAATGTAGTCGCGAAATCTCAATAAATGTTTTTGCGTAAATGAGAAAAAATCAAAATCAAACGAGTTACTTTTTTTTAATAACTGTGTTATTAAAAAAAAACTAGACACCACAAAGGTTTGTACCGGCACGAGTTTTTTTGCGAGCGAGAGTCACACTTTAT
This sequence comes from Abscondita cerata, assembly GCA_030710515.1. Taxonomy (NCBI): domain Eukaryota; kingdom Metazoa; phylum Arthropoda; class Insecta; order Coleoptera; family Lampyridae; genus Abscondita; species Abscondita cerata. Next base: position 104,970 of record JALBCR010001510.1, on the reverse strand, counting down.
TTAATAAGCCACCAGGGGGAATTGTTACACATAGGTAATAATATTAATAATGACAAACTAAAACATTGAATTAAAGGCAACCCAAAATACATACCAACAAATAATTCATTCTAAATAATTTTAATTATGAAAACTCAACAAATGTATACCGTAAGTTTTCTGGTATTATTTGTCGTTTTCATCCTACAAAATTCATCGTTGATAGTGTATACTTTGTGTTTGAAACTGATATATATGGTATAAAAGACAACTCTCCGAAACTCCTAGGAGTGTATACCAACTGGAAGTTTGTTTTGAAGAATCTTTTCGCCATTGTGAAAAATTGTTTTACTTACATAAAAGGGTCGATAATATGTTATTCGGTTCCTGTGTCTTTCGTTAAGGAGCGAGCAAATTAATTAACAGACAAGTTCGATAAAAGCCCTTTACTAAGAAATGTTTTATCACCAACCGTAAAAATTTATCTTTTTCCATCATTCTTCGAATATTAACGAAGTTCGCTTTGATAATTACTGTGACAACAACTGACAGCCACAAACATTTTTATTCAATTTGTATATTGAGCAATCAAAACGTTGCACAGCAACAAAGTCCAAATCTACAGTTGGAGATAAAATAAGTTTTGAAAAAAAGATCTAAATTAAAATCAAAACTTCAGTTTTATCGGAAAAAGCTTTCAATATTTTGTAGAATAGTATAAGTAACAGTTCCACATAACAATATTTGCATGATATATTAACTTTTAAAAATATATAACAAATGTTATTGAAGATTGATACCAGACCAACTAATTAGCATTAAATTTTTGTAATACAATTCTGGTGTTCTCTTACAATTCTTCGAAGTCTTCCATTAAGTGTATTAAGAAATAATTTCGAAATACAGATTTTATTTATCAATCGTGGAACTGCAAATTACATGTTGTTGTTAAAAGGAAAGGTGTTAGAGAAGGTCTTGTTTTCTTAAATCAAGTATTGTTGAATTGTATACAAAGCTTTTTTGAAACTCTCTTTTAACGATTACTTTTGTAGTAAATTTAAGACGTTTAAAAATAGACTAAAACGTTAAGAAAGAGTTTTAACGCCTGCAACATTTACTCTCGAGGTAAATTCTCAATCTGTTCTCAAGAATTTTAAGAAAGTAGTAGATTAAGAAGAAGTTAGTAACAAAGAATTTATAGCGTTGCTTTGAAAATCTGCAACACCGATGTAACTCACTATCATCAGAAAATAACAATGAAAGTAATTTTATACACATTAAAACATTATTCTTAAAAGTTTACAACAATTTGACTAATAAAAATGTATTGTAAATCACTTTGTACTTTTAATAATTTAGGAAATTTCTACTCTTTCAACGACACTGTATGAATTCAAGAATTTTGTAGCCAACACTTAAATTACTTTACAAGGTGTGCACTTTTAAAGTATTTTATGGTAGTTTTATGTGACGTGACATTCTACAGCCAAACATAAAATAGCAGGGTGCACATATATTTCTAATCATTTACCTTCAATTAAGTCACAATATCTTCTAATTTTACTTCATCTGTGTTTTTACACTCACCGATACTTGCAATTACTTCAACGTAATACAAACAATCGATAAATGAATGTTGGCGATGTAAGTAGATAAGTACGGAAATAAATTTTAATTAATTTTCTGCAATAATTTATAATTACTTAGGAAATAAATGCAACGTGATTACAATGTAAATTACTCATTAGAATTGGGTAAAGGAAAGTAAAGCGCTATTTAAAACATCAAAGTAATACATTTTTGCTGATTTTCCATAATACACAAAAGAATTAAAGAATATCTAGGTAGTAGAAATGCAAATTGAAAATAAATTAAACTTGATTAGATGAAGAAACTGTTTTCTTAATTTCAGATTTTGACTAAGTATTTAACCACTTAGAAATCATATAACCGTAAGCTCAGCGGATTTGCAAATGTAAAGCACATGTTTTAGTTACGTATCATAAGTAACACGAAAATTATAATCAAATAGAGAATAATTCTTAACTAACTGTTAAGGTGTCACTTAAAATAGGTTTAAACCTAAATTTATATTGAGATATCTTATTTCAACGCATAAGCAATTCATTTTATCCGATTTCAATTCTCAATTTACTTTTAAACAAATCAAATCCAATTTATTTATCCTTTTTACAATAACAAAATGATTTGATTTATTTCACACACATTATCAAACTTATTAAAGATTTTAATTAAATTAAAAATAACACAACACTATCTATTCCCTTTAATTTGTTTATACAGGGTGTAACAATATAAGTAGTTAAACATTTCAGGGGGTGATCCTCATCGAAAAAGAGGTAAGGTCGTTCATATAAAAAACTTATTGAAGCATCCCTTTTTAAGATACAGCCCCTTAAAGAGGGTACATACATAAAATTTGTTTTAGAATTTTTTCACAAACACTAAAAAAAGTTAGAAAATTAAAATTAAGGTCACATTTTCTACTATCAAAAAGACACTTAGCCAGTAATTTATTTGGTTTACTCCATGGTTGTAAGGGAGTGGAAAACGCAACCCCTAAAATTTATTTCCAATGTAACCTTGTTGTTTTATTATTTGTTTACCATTTTAAATTGTTTCCAATAGCTTGTTTCATTCCTAAACAAAAAATGTCTCTTAAAGTTTTTGCCAAAATTAACCAGTTCGCAGCAAACAATTATTTTACCAACAACTACAGAGATAAATCGGCATAAAACAAAAATGCGAAACTAATTTATCTAGGAGGCTGCTATTAGTGATAGTGATAATTAAATCTGGTATCACGCTGTCAGTTTGTAAATTTTTGAATTTGAATCAATAATTGTGTGTTGATTTTTAGTTTTGTTTTTTAGTGTTTGTGAAAAAAATTGTAAAACAAATTTTGTGTACCTACTTTAAAGGGACTGTAATCTTAACAAGATATTCTCCAATAAAGTTTTTTTATATTAAAACCGTATCTCTTTTTCGATGAGGAATCACCCTCTGAAATATTTTTACACTTATTTTGTTATTCTCACCTTCATTGTATGGTATTCTTCTTTCTTCCATCCAGCCTTTTCTCTTATTTACCGTTCTTATCCACTCAACCCCTTTTCCTCTCTTACCTCAATTCACCACACTGCTCCTTCATTTCTAAATCTTCTAAACTTTCCCCACGCTTCCCCACACAAACGACACTTTCTGTCTTTTTCCCCATTTTTTCATTCTCTCTACCCTGAATCGGTCTCTTCTCACCTAATTCTCTTTAAACAGAAATTATTTCTTGAAACGTTCCAAACTTACGTATCATTTAAGAGTACTAAAATTTGAATAAAATTTTGTAAGTGCAAAAATCTAGCTTTAAGTATAGCGCGTTAAAGCCTCTGAGTGTCCGAAGGTTGTAAGAAATCGTGATAACACAAAATCGAAACGTATTTAATAATTAAAAGTAAGGATAATATCTAATCCTTTTAATATAGTTTGCGTTTGGCAATTTTTTTGAGTTGCGATTTGCAAATTTTGAGAAAAGTATCCAGTTTATCACTTTAAAGAAAGGTGAACGTTTTACAGTGTGGTGCAAATCTTGCTGCTCTCATGATGCTCGCCGAATGGGCAACAGCGCAGAGTAATTTTTTAGAGTTCAAACTGTTGAATATATCCACTCAGCAAGTATCAACGATTGTACAGATAGGTGTTTTATGATTATTAGATTGTATTGCGATCAAAATATTTTCCATAAACTTGCGTGTGACTGTAATTAACTATCGGTTGACCAAAATTATTTAAAATAAGGAGTATATTATTATATTTTTTGTTAGTTTTAACTAGGTGATTTTGAAATTTTATCACCTTTGTTCGGCAATTAATTTTTAGTTTTAGTTCTTTTAGATTAGAATCTACATTTTATTTGTATTTGAATAATCCATTTTTTTGTTTTGTCAATGCAAATATCTATTCACAATGTAATTATTTGAATTACAGCTCGCTTACCTTTAAACCCCTGAGCGCCGGAGAAATGTGATACGGTTTATTTGTAAACAAACTAAAATAATGTATAACAGTGCTAGAAGGCCTGCCGGCAGCTCCTCTGGTCGGAAGTGGTCGTGGGCTGATTGAGAATCGGTCGAAATGAAGACACGAATAATTTATAAGGCGCCACCTAGGATTACGTATAGAGAAATATCTAGAGCCACTAGAACTCGTAGACACAGAAACAAACCGTACGTGAATAGAAATATGTATATTATTATAGCGACTAAAGTTCAATTAACACACATAGAAACACATCGACACAACAACTGATAATATCATTTAGTTAGAATGAATAGCAAAATATAGTTATAAAATAATAATAATTCACAAGAGAGCGAGTTAAGGCACGAATACAAATTAGAAGCACAAACGCCCCAAATAGGTTAGCGTATTTGACAGTCGTAGAACCGATTAATCCCTGCAAGCAAATATTGTTCGTAATGTATTTGACAACAATTACGGCGAGTACCGGACCTTGGCCGATTATTTAAATAGGTTCAAAGCGCACAAATTAATCAGGTACTAGAAAGATTTTTCTAGTTCACAAAAGTATTTATACAGCGCCAAAAAAAGGTACGTTGCTAAACTCACGACTGCGGTACGTATACATAGAATGCGACAGAATTGGATAATTGACATGCATAAAAGAATTAACTTAGCATGTATAAATAGGAAGTCTTCGGTGTTTGAGAGTTAATCGACAGATGTGACCGCTCTCGTATTCTAATCTAATATTTTATTATGCAATGAAGAGAAGGAAAACGAAAATGAACTCCGTTGATAACAGTTACTGCGCTGCTCACAAAGAACCAGATAATAGGCTTATCCTTGACCAGAAGGCGGTTCCAAGGTAGGTTAAATTCCAACGGTAGTGATACCAGACCCACTTCAATATTTTATAATTTCTGAATTATTATCCTTGCCAGCATAACCAGAATTAAAGATCCATTGATTAATTAAAACGGAATAGGTCTGCAATGACCAGTAGAAAGCCAAAGGAAAAACCCACAAAATAAAAAAGTACTTGCAATTAATAGAACCCGTAAGAGCAAATATTTTATTAAAACAAAGAAAAGTAAAAGTACTTACATAGGAACAGTAGTCGAAGACTTATTTCCTAATTTGAATGGGATGATTTTACTTCAATTAATATTACAAAGCACATGTCTAATTGTTCAATTTTTAGACAGCATTTTCCATATACACCTTTTCGCGATAGTACATAGGAAGTGAGGTATAAATTTTCCAAAAGATTTTTCAATATAAAAACTCATATTCAAACGCATGAGTGTAAACACGGCTTTGTTTAAATAAAGATTAGATTTGTATTTATGCATTTCGCTATATTTTTTTAATATACGGCGTGCAATAATTTGTGATATACTCGTAACAATAAGAATACAATTGCATAAAACTATTACCTTGTTAAAGCTCAGTAACTGATTTGGTAGAAGGTGTCGGCCGGTTTGCGCTCGACCGTTTTGCGCTCGTACCTAAACTCGACCAGTTTGCGCTCTGCAATTTAATTATATAAATTTAAACCTTCCCTATTATCTCCAATCGACCGATTTGCGCTCTCTTGTACTATAAACATTTTGAAATTATCGAGATTTAAGTTGTTTTCATGTGATCGGGGGTAAACGGTGTTGGTTGGTAGGTTACAGTTAGTTACAGTTTTTTTTTTTTAAACAAAAACAAAAAAAAAACAAACAATTATTTCAAGTAACATTCGTTTATATTAGTTATGTTTGTGTGATGGGGGGGTGGGGGTATTGTTCAAGGGGGCAGTGCGATCGGAGGGAAACGGCGATCGGGGAAAACGCCTTTAGTTAAATACTTTCTATAAAGAATTAAGGTATTTCTCGGCTTAGGTATACAAATAACTATTATATTACAAGAGAGCGCAAATCGGTCGATCGGAGACAATAGGGTAGGTTCAAATTTCTATAATTAAATCGCAGAGCGCAAACTGGTCGAGTTCAGGTAAGAGCGCAAAACGGTCGAGCGCAATCCGGCCGTATTCTGGTAGAAACTTCAATTTATGCTATTTAAATTGGATATTGTGAAGTTTTTTAAATTTATTGCGATTACACCCTAATTTAAATTAAAAAAGGCATGGGGTCCCAAAAATGCACTTAATATGTTACTATAATGATGGTGGAGGTTCTTAACGAGTTTTGAATGTTAATTTTGGTTTCAGTTTGAAATTTTCTTCCTGTTATTTTTTGAAATCTATTTAAAGTTTAAAAAAAAACATAATGAATGAATGTAATCCATGCTTGAGTTAAAGTTTCGTATAAGTTAAAGTTGCGAGGATTCGTGGAAGTTGTTGAATTAAGTGTGACGAACTTAGACTTATTTTAAGAAAATTATTGCTTGAAGAAAAACCAATTTCCCTCTCTAAAGATGAGTGTGCCGACAAGCGCGACAGAAATAAGATAAAAGAATTATTCGAAAAGTAAAAAGTATCTCGGCAAGAATTCCAAAACATCAGAACCATAAATAAAAACAAGATTGGCATATTTACGAGAAAAATTAACAGAATTTCCATTAGAGAAGATGATAAAATAGAAAGTGAATAACAAGAGGAAACAGTTAAAATCGACTACAACAGTCACTACCTAAAGCTTAAAGCAAAAATGAAGAATGTATACATTATACTATAAAGAAGTTATTCAAATTGATGTATTTTTCGTTACAAGCACCAGACATGATTTTTCTTCCATTAGTTCGGACGGCGAAGAAAGTCAACAAAATAACCGCAGGAGTAGCGTTTGGTTCTCCTTTTAGTAAGTGGTCCCTTAACACGGCGCAAGTCAAATATGTTTCAAGTTCTAGTAGCTTTCGTACATTACCCATTTGTAAATGTGGTGTCACATTAGAAAAGATTCACGCCAATTGAATTGGATGCATTTTAAATACGCCTAGAAGAATTATGTTTATCTCGCGGAGTGTCGAAGTCGAGTCTTTATTTCTGCAGTTGATTTTTTATATGACCTCATTAACTTGGTTTAGAGCTAAAAGAAGCTTTAAAGAATTGGAAAGGTTTAGTAAAAACTTAAAGGAAAAATGTTTGCTTCCTGACGTGAACGATGCCGTGTGGGAAGAGATTCGTACTCAAAAGCAAATAAAAAATAAAAAGAAGGGATACACATCACCTTAGTGATTAATCTGTTTCAGAAATTATCAATAATAGTTAATGAATAAACACGCCCACTGTATGTTAAAAAGAATTTGCTGCCTCAGAATGAAGTTCAATTGACATTAAAACGTATGTGAGCTCTGTAGAAAATTTATCTAGTAGTTTATGAACAACCAAGAAAAGCATTTCAAATTCAGAATTGTTGACCGATCCAAGACATATCCAGAAACAGAAACATAAACAGACTAGAAAACATCCGTGTGTCAATAGTTTGGGTTGGAAATTGTGGTCAGATTAAAGTTATAATTAATATAGGAGCTAGATCAGGAGCTCAGATATCAAGTTTGTGTGGAATGCAGACGGTACTATGCAGGATGTTATGGTGTTGTTTGGTTGTCCATAATTGTATATCTTAAAGAGATTCGTAGATAAAGAGTCTTTGTTTGTGGTACAGGCGCTTATTCGTAATTTTTCTTTTTTGATGGCGCCAACCAATGCCTTGTTGAAGGGAAGACGAAAGAAACAAGTAATTGATTCGAAGCCATACGCTAAAGCAGCTTTTACCACTACCAAAAAATTCTGGTAGAAGTTCCTATTTTAGTAACTCCCGATTTTGATAGACCATTTGTAATACAAAGCGACGCGAGCAAGTATGTTTGGGTGCTTTTTGACCCAAGAGTTTTCGGATAGAAAACATGCCATTGCGTTTGCAAAGTAGATATTTATGTAGAAACTATACTGTCACAGAGAAAATGCCTTGCTTAATTTTTTTGCAACTAAGAAGTTTTGACCCTTTATTGACTGACCATTACAGCTTATAGCTACAACCTATAAAAGACCAAATTGAATGAATAGCTATCTCAATACAATTTCAATTTAGTTCATCATAAAGGTAAAAATATGGTTGTCGTTCACGCGTTGTCACGTATTCTTGTAATTAAAAAGTTGCATGTAGTAAAAAATAAATTAGAAGGCCGGTACGTAAAGCAGGGAGCTAGAGTTTTAGGTAATCCATCCAAATTTCAAGAGTTAACAGTAGACGATGAAGACTGTCTTTGTAAAATTGATAATGGTTCGTCACTAGCCATTTAATGTGCCAATATGAAAGAAAATAGTAGCATAAATTGTAAGAAAAATTTCAGGATATTTTGGTTTTCCTAAAACGTGGATGTCTCAATTTTATTGGCCTAAAATCAGAACGAAAATTTTGCGATATGTCAAGAGTTGTAAGGTTTAAAAGTTCTTCCTAAAACACCACTAGGTATGTGTTGATGGGTAAGGAAAGAGAAAGTGGAGCATCGTTTTTAGGTCGTTTCGACCGATCTTATAGTACCATTGACTAGGTCAAAATCTGGGTTCGTTGCTTGTTTTAACAGACTATTTTAGCCAGTTTGTTCTATTAAAACCTTTGAGAAGAGTTAGTAATAGCGAAGTGTGGGAGTTTCTTGCAAATGACGTTTTCTTGGTATATGTAGTAACACAGATCATTATGGTGGACAACGGAAGACAGCTTAAATCCAAGGTTGTTTTAGATTTTTGTATAGAATGTCATACTCAAACAATTTAGTTTAATCCACCCACAAGTCAATTTTACTGAAAAAACTAATAGGGTAGTTGGGACAGCAATAAGAAGCTTCTTAGATCAATCCGATTATCGGACATAGGATCAAAACGTGATTAAGATTGGGTATGATTCAATCTGCAGTATATGGGATAGGATTAGTAACTCCAAATCAGTTAGTGTTTGGCAGAGAAATACCTATTGTGGGAGATTTTTATGGAAAACTAGATAACGAAGTTGTAAAATTGACTCTTGAAGAATTTGCTGAGTCCGGAGTTCGTAAATCTCCGGAGGTCGTAAGATATCGTGGTAACACAAAATCAAAACGTATTTGTTTTACGGATGTAATATTTAAAAATAAGAAAAATATGTAATCCTATTAATATGGTTTTGCCTTTGGTAAGATTATAAGATTATAAAAGAAACTTAAACAAAATTTGTGGTTACATTTTACAATCGTAAAAAGTAACATTAGTTAATTACAAGGTCATCTTTTTTGACCACATTGTCACCATTATAATATTAAACGGACCAACGGCCCACGTTTTATTGCTTAAAAGTGAACTGATAAGTCCTAATAAATTACTCCAGACGCACAAATATTGAAACAACCTTTCCATCTGCGATATTGGACGTAGATTAATGACTTCTGATTCACCGCTTATATCTATACTGGTTCACAGGAAGAGGGGCTTGATGGTGCCGGTCAAATCCGGATCTTTGTAATGTGCTGTTCGGGTGTTTAAAAATCGGATTCCATATATTGTAGACCCTCAGGGTTTCTTTCTTTCTGTTTAAGTTTTTGATCTCGATACCTTCTCGAACCAATCTGTTGTGCTTTGAGTATTTTGTAATCCCCTTTGCTAAGCGCATGTTCTACTACAGCTAATTTCTCGGTGTGTCCCAAATGTTTTTTAAGTATAGTTTTCATCAATCACTAGGTGGTTAAGGGTTCTTACAACAAATTGGTTAGAGGATCCATCGAGATCCATAAATATCGAAAAAACTTTAACGAAAGAAAGAAAACCTGATGGTCAACCAGATCTAGAATCCGATTTTCAAGAACACCCGAACGAAAGACTTTAGACACTAATCTAGACGACACTAGTTTACTCAACAGGTCGCAAAAAGTTTAAACAAATTTAATAAAAGTATAGCAAACAAAGAAAATAATAAGGGGAATAATTTGAAAGAAATAAAAAATACATGAGTGTATTTTGGTCCAGAAATATACCTACTTCTATGTAATCATCGCTAAAGTGAGATATAAAACAACGAGCAAGGCAAGAAACAAGAGGTTTTGGTAAATAGAAAAAATCAAAGTATTAGACTGAAAAATGAGAGTATTTAGTTTAAATAATATATCTTCAGAACAGAAAAATGGCAATAAATCATAGCTACATAAATAGGGTAATCATTTACATTTTTTTTGTTTGATAACAATAACAATTACAATAAGTACTTCAAGTGAATTATTACGCACAAACGCACTTCATATTCAGTTGATTCTTGAATTCGATAATTGACGTCGAAAAAATAAAGAATACGTGTTAATTTTCAAAACCTTTAAACTTGAAAGAATGGAACAACACTATTTTCAAATATTACAAACGTGGTTTACATTTTTAAATGAGCTCGAAAAAGCAAACCCCTCAAGACTTTTCTCCCAGTGGTCATTTTATTATTATTATTTTGGGCATTGAGAAAAAAATATTCAATGGTGAAAAGGGAACACGAAACATCCATAACATTTTCAGAACCATGTGGCATGCTTGAAAATGTAAGACCTTTAGTATAGTTTGCATATCAAATTTGAACAAAATTTCATAAGGATAAGTAAGACAACTAGAAATATCTCAAAAACACCTTGTAGATAGGTAATGAAGAATTTGCGAGCGTTTACTTGTATATACTGTTAGTTAATAAAAAAGCGAAATAATCATAAATTTTTTGTAATTGATAATTAGAAACGTCCTGAATACTAGGTGCACCAACTTGCTGTGAGTTGAAAATACCACAAAGTAGTTTTGCAGTTTTGAAAACAAGGTTTTTACCCGGCATGTTGCAAACTTAATATCTAATATATAGAGAAACACAAAAACTATGTATGAAAATGAACGACTATAAAACAAAAACCTAAAGATCTTAGAAAAGATGAAGTCAAAAAGTTTGTCTGAGAGCAGAATTATACGACTCAAACTAGACTACTTCATTTGGGACCGCGTAAAACAAAGTCACTTTGCATTTGGGCTCTAAAAATAATCTCAGGGCCATTTTGCGCAGATCGAAATAAGCTATACAGGGAATTCATTACTATTTGGAAATAATTTAACACTAGATTTAACCCAAAACACCTAGATGAAAGGTCGCTCATTACTAAGTTACAGGGTGTTTTGTTTAAAAATTTAAAAACGATTTGTGCTTAGTATTTTAAAATTAATTGACGTATTTATTTCATATTTGGCAGGGAGTGTAGACACTGTACACCCTACACCCTTCTACATTATGTTAAACAAACAGTTCTGTCTACTATCAAAGACGTAAGACGGGGTAAGTGACCGGTTAATCGTGCCCAAATTCTACGCCACTGGCGGCACTAAAATGTTAGTACAATTTTTCGATCCTCCAATATCTATTAAGTAAATAATGTACTCTTTCCTCATAACGATTAAGTCAATATTTCTCGAGATATTTTAAGTTAAACATGAAGCTGTACCATTGAATTGAAAAAAATGAAAGCACCCCCACTAGATTAAAAGAATTAATTCAGTTCAGAGCCAACTACACGAACCAAATAATATTGAAAAATTATCCATTAAATGTGACTTATCGGATTGTAATTTAAATAGAAATCAGGTTATTTGCTTTAATAATATTTTAAAATCACTTTGAATTATTTTAAAGTTAGAAGATCTATTTTATTTTTGTCAATAAATTTTAGTATCTTTATTGTTAATACGGATTAAAGTTTAATTTGCGTATTAAATGCAATCCACTGGCTCAAAACGTCGATATTAAGTTATTACCGAGTTACATAACAAAATTTAAAAAATGATACAGCTTCATGTTTAACTTAAAATATCTCGAAAAATATTGACTTAATCGTTATAAGGAAAGAGTACATTATTTACTTAAAAATATTGGAGAATTGAAAATTTTACTAAAATTTCTATTCCGCCAGTGACGTAAAATTTGGGTACGATTAACCGGTCACTTACCCTATCGTACGCCTCTGGTAGTAGACAGAAATGTTTGTTTAACGTAATTTAGAAGGGTGTACAGTGTCTACACTTTCCTGCCAAATATGAAATGGATACGTCAATTAGTTTTAAAATACTGAGCACAAATAGTTTTTAAATTTTTAAACAAAACACCCTGTAACTTAGTAATGAGCGATTTTATCTAGGTGTTTTGGGTTAAATCTTCATAATTTGAGGTCGGGATTCTAGTGTTAAATTATTTCCAAATAGTAATGAATCACCCTGTATATTGATATCAATGTCAATAAAATCAAAGAAAAAGTTGTCGAGGTTTAAATAGTAGGACTAACATAAAATATGATAAAATATCAAATTTTCTACCAGAAATTAAAACTGATTCATAACAGACACCAAGGTTTTGGTTGAAATCGGGCCAGTCAAAAGAACACTTTACTAACGTCAAAGCAGATATTCTAGAATGGTTCGAAACCGACTTTGAGGATTTTTATTAAACTTTGATATATCGTGGGATGCTTTTAGGGGATAAAAATACACATTTTGTAATTATCTGGAAATTTAATTATGTCACCTATAAAAAATCTTAGCATTATTTATTGATACTTTTTACTTTCCGACCTAGCGGATATTTACATACAGGGTGGCCTATTTATTCAACAAAGTCCAATAATATTTGGCAGAGTTATAGGCAGTTATGAAATGCACTTTTAGAATTATTCACGAGTACACAAGAGCGCTCCAAAAATTAGAACAAACCAAACTTATGGTTTTTTTGGAATAATCCATATTTTATTTCAAATTTGTATCCGGGCTTGTTTTTTCCAATCTTCCAATATAAGATTTTTGTATATCTAGTACCGTATGTTTCAAAAGTTATGATTTGTTTTATGCTAAAATCGTGTTCAATCGAACGCCTTGTATCTTTTTGGCAGCAAACTTTTGATGTGTTTTTTAGTCGTTATGAAATGGTATATCAAATTTTTAAAGATATTTAAAAATTTGAAAACATTCTGCCATTTTTAGACAATCTTACGAAAGCCAAAACAATAATTTGAGAACTTGTAAAATTAACAATATTTGATGTATGTCACAAATAGTAAGCCAAATAAAAAACAAATGAAACAAAAGAATATCTAATAACAAAGTAGTTGTCATTTAAAGAAGTTTGTGGTTTTGTAATACTTTTCACCGTTAATTCTTTATTTTTGAATATTGTGAAGCTTTTGAAGTAAATTTTAGTAATGAAGAAATGGCTGACATGATTTACACGCTTGATGCTAGTGATAAAAATGCGTTATTAGCTCAGAGACTTTATAAACGACGTTTTCTAGAAAAAGACAATGAAGTCGAAGAGCTTTTTGAAAAAGTGATGGATAGGTTTGATAGAACATTTAGTGTTAAACCCAAAAAAAAAGAAATAGAGAAAAAAACGTCCGAACGGAAGAAAATGAAGTTCAGGTACTATTCAGAGAATTTTAAAATGTAACCATCTGCATCCTTATCATATGCAATTGAAGCAAGAACTGAATGACCAAGACTATGAACGAAGATTAGTTTTCTGTCAATGGGTCCATCAAAAAATTATTGAGGATCCAAATTTTTTTAATCTAATTTTTTTCTGTGATGAGGCCACATTCCATAAAAACAGGTAATGTCAATAGACATAACTTTCACCATTATGCTGATAGTAATCCGCATTTTCTAAGAATGCGTTCTCAAAACAGATGGTCGCTGAATGTTTGGGGAGGAATAGTAGGGAATATGTTGTTGGTCTTTATTTTTTTGAGGAGAAAGTAACTGGCAATGTTTTATTTAAATTTTTACCAAATCACTTGCCTAATTTATTAACTGTTGTGCCAGAAGTACATCAAGAGCAAATGTGAGTGAAACTGTAGATTGAGGTTGGAGGACGGCACATCGAACATTTAATTAATTGAATAAATTGCTTATTTATTTTATTTATTGAATTAATCTTTATTTGTTGTTGTATGTTTATTGTTTCTTGTTAGTTATTGTTAGGTCGTTTTCTTCTTTAATTATCAATTATAAATATTTAAATAACATACTTCTCATTGTTTCTGTAAATTAAGCAAAACATTTTTAATATTTTATGGTTAAATTTTCAAATTAAAAATTAGTAACATTGTATGGTGACTGTTGAAACATGCCACCAATTTTTTAAATAACGCTTGAAAATTATAAGTATAATTGCAAAATTATAGAGTAACCTCAATTAACTGTAAATAAACATAACAATTGGATCAAGTTTTTCATGACTATATTGATTATTATTAGAAATCTAAACAGATGTCGAGTTTCGTACTAAACTTAAACTATCTCTTAAAATAGCAAATTTGGGTATAGGGATTGCTGTATAAAATTGACAGAGCAATGAAATTTCTTTTAAAATTTTGATATAAAAATACAGCGCATTCTATATCTATAAAAATTTTGATTTACCTTTTGTCTCCCTGTATAAAGTGAGTGGAATTTCAAAAAAATTCCTTTTACAAAATAAAATTAAACCCTTTTAGCAAAAAATATAAATAGTAGCAATTATTTTACCCCAATGGTCCAATCTTTGCATCGTCAGTGTATACAGGGTGCCCATAATCTATCTCATAACATGGGTAACTTTCTTAATATGCAAAATAGGTAATCGGTTAAATTAAGAAAGTTGGGCAGAATTACAAGCAAAATGTTAAACTTTTTTCAAATTTGACATATGTCTTCAACTTTTTGAAATTTTGTGAAAAAACTGAAAACAGTCGATTTTTTTAATGTTGTCCTGTTCCACTACTACTTACTTTAGAACTGAACTAAAAATGACATCTTATACATATTTTTACGTAGAATTTGATAAAATTACTCAAAATGTCATAACCCTCTTGATTTTCGAGATATAACACAAACTTACATTTTTTTAAATGGCAATCATAGTTGGCTGTGATCTTATTAAATAGCTTTTGTTTTTGCGATTTCATTGATATAAGGTTCGATATACTTTACTCTTACATTTTTTTGTAAATGCTAAAAGTAGTTTATTGATACAATTAAGCTGCAAAATAATACACAGGCAGGCTATGGAAACAAATGCTTCAAACAAAACCTGTTGAAACAAAAGCCTGTGTCGTCAACTAAATAATTTGATTTACATAAGTAAGTTGTATTATTCACGGTGATTTATTTTAAAACATAAAATTCTCAAAATAAACAATGTATTCAAATGAAGAGAGAAACGACATGCTTTTTTGTTATTATGCTAGCAACAGAAATAGTAATGAAGCCAGTGAAATGTATTTGCAAAGATATATAGAAAGAAGACAACCAGATAAAATACTTTTTTCCAAACTGGAAAATAATTTAAAACTATACGGATCATTTATGAAACCAAAAAGCTAAGCAAAAGTTTAATCAAGAAGACGAAGAAAGAGTTTTGGCATATGTAAATTATAAACCAAAAACATCCACCCGTGAAATTGCAAGTGAGTGTGGTACTTCTACAGAAAAAGCTCGTTTAATTTTAAAACAAAATCGATTCAAGCCGTATAAATTTCATATCGGCAACACCTCGTATCCAGCCGACTCAGAGAGAAGATTAAATTACGCTCGATGGTTTTTAAGAGAAACTGACAACGATCCATATTTCTCGCGCAGAATTTTATTTACTGACGAGGCAAAATTTACCAATAACGATGTATTTAATAGACATAATAATAACTATTGGTCTGAGAACAACCCTCATGTTACTGTTGAGAGACGAGATCAACATATTTTTCAATAAATGTGTGGTGTGGCATCCTCGGTAGCAGAATAATTGGTCCGTTCTTTTACAATTACCATTTAAATGGAAGGCGATATTTAGAATTTCTTCAAAATGACTTGGAAGACATGTTAGATGAACTGCCATTAAATGTGGTACAAAATCTTACTCATTTCCAACATGATGGTGCTCCCTGCTCATAATTTTAGAGCTGTTTCTGAATATCTTTCCGAACGTTTTCCGAGCTGGATCGGTAATTCAGGTCCTATTAATTGGCCGGCAAGAACACCTGATATCACACCTCTCGATTTTTCTTGTGGGGAACCGTTAAAGACAGGGTGTACAAAGAAAAACCCAATAATGTAGAAGAATTAAAAGATAGAATTAGGTTGATTATTAGAAGAATTCGTCCTCGCAGTTTGGAAAAAGTGCATAGAGAGATGGTTAGAAGATGTCAAATGTGCATATTGGTTAACGGGGGCCATTTCGAACATTTAATATGAACTTTTATGTCTTTTGTACATTATTGAAATAGAACATAATTACAAACCATTAATAGTACCTACTTGTGGTATTATATTGTCAATATAAATTTTTGTTTCAAGTTTAACTAACTTGTAAATCATTTTGTTCCTTAATGGTATTAACAACACAATTTTGGGCATTTAAATAGAAATACAAGAGTAAAGTATATCGAACCTTATATATGAAATCGCAAAAACAAAAGCTATTTAATAAGATCACAGCCAACTATGATTGTCATTTAAAAAATGTAAGTTTGTGTTATATCTCGAAAATCAAGAGGGTTATGACATTTTGAGTAATTTTATCGAATTCTACGTAAAAATATGTATAAGATGTCATTTTTAGTTCAGTTCTAAAGTAAGTAGTAGTGGAACAGGACAACATTAAAAAATCGACTGTTTTCAGTTTTTTCACAAAATTTCAAAAAGTTGAAGACATATGTCAAATTTGAAAAAAGTTTAACATTTTGTTGTAATTCTGCCCAACTTTCCTAATTTAACCGATTACCTATTTTGCATATTAAGAAAGTTACCCATGTTATGAGATAGATTATGGGCACCCTGTATAGACCATCTAACGTGATCACGACGAGAACAGATTGGGACAACCTTTTTGCTACACTCCCCTCATCTGTACTAGTTGCCGGTGATTTCAATTTACATAATCAAATGTGGGGTTGTAAAAATAATGACAATTTGAGCAATTGTCTTATAGATAGCTTAAAAAATTTTAATAAAATAAAAATAAAACTAGCTTAAGTATGACTAATGATTCTAATGTAACTTTTATCTTTTCAACCGAAGCTCACGCCATCATAAAAGCGTTAGATCAGTTTAACAGTATTAATTTCACAACACCGATTTACTTTTTATATCTGATTTGAAATCATGTTTATTAAGCCTGCTTCAATCTTACCCTCAACACATCCCTATGATTTTGAACATTTTATACCAAGTTTATTTTTCTAAACTGTAAACGAATGTCATCTTCTTTGTGGGCAAAAGCACATTCGGGTATTTTTGGTAATGAAGAAGCGGATTTTACTGGCAAAACAAGCCACTATGATATTAGAAATAGAAAAGGTAACTATTCCTTTTTCGAACTTGATCCCAAAATTTAAGAAAAATATAAGGCTGCAGTGGAACGAGGATTACCGATTAAAGTATAATAAAAACCTACACATTATTTCTACATCCATCCTAGTGTGCATAACAATCGAGCATCGGGTAATCGAGCATACACATCTACAATAAGTCGGTTAAAATTTAATCACGGATGCTTTCCTTCTCACCTGTTTAAAATTGGATGTAAAAATGATCCTTCTTGTTCTTGTGGAAATGAAAAAGCAGACATGAACCACATTTTATTTAATTGCCCTTTGTATGATAATGTTAGAATAGCCTTTGTTGAGTCTCTTATTAATCTCCACTTAGATGTGCTTAAATAATGATAATGATAATGTTTACAAAGAAATGTATCACTTCCTTTGCCGATGTGCATTAAAATTTGAGTTTATTAGAATACCCAAAAATATAACACCTGCCAAATCATTGATTTGTGGCCAAATGAACAATGTTCAAAGTCACTAAAAACGTAAAAAAAAGAACACATCAAATGTTTGCTGCCAAAAAAGATACAGGGCGTTCGATTGAACACGATTTTAGCATAAAACAAATTATAAATTTTGAAACATACGGTATAGATACACAAAATCCTATATTGGAGATTACAAAAAACAAGTCGGATCCAAATTTCCAATAAAATGTAGGGTATTTTATTTGGTTTGTCCTGAATTTTTGGAACACCCTGTGTGTACTCGTAAATAATTTTAAAAGTGAATTTCATAACTGCCTATAACTCTGTCAGATATTATTCTTGTATCTTTTTTATTACAGATTATTGGACTTTGTTGATTAAATGATCCACCTTGTATATCGTAGTATAGTGTCACTAAAAGTGCAGTTGGATTACCTGGCTACTCGGCAACGATTGTTTAGTTATTATCTTGTTTCAAAAATTATTTTGCTTTACATTACACTGTATAGTTCCTATGTTAAAAACAGAGGACTAAACACTTACATTGATGTTAATTATTGATTGTCCATAGTGAAAGGATTTTTATGTAAAATAATGAATGCAGCTAAATAAAAATACGCAATATACCTTAAATGTTTATTGAGGTAACCTCAAAACTGACAACTGATTGACAACTTACACTGTGAATTAGACCAAATGAATAGAGTGGCAGAGAAAAAAGTACATAGAAAGGTAACTAGATCAAAATCATTAATTAATACTCCATACTATTTGCTGTTATATACGAAGTAACAATTATTTTATTGGCTAACGAATATTTATTCGATTTGATTAGTTTAACATTATCTTAAATACTCCAGAAAATATTCATTATGTATACAGGGTGATTCATTACTATTTGGAAATAATTTAACACTAGAATCCCGACCTCAAATTATGAAGATTTAACCCAAAACACCTAGATAAAATGTCGCTCATTACTAAGTTACAGGGCGTTTCATTTAAAAATTTAAAAACTATTTGTGCTCAGTATTTTAAAACTAATTGACGTATCCATTTCATATTTGGCAGGAAGTGTAGACACTGTACTCCCTTCTAAATTACGTTAAACAAACATTTCTGTCTACTACCAGAGGCGAACGATAGGGGTAAGTGACCGGTTAATGGTCCCCAAATTTTACGTCACTGGCGGAATAGAAATTTTAGTAAAATTTTTCGATTTTCCAATATTTTTTAAGTAAATAATGTACTCTTTCCTTATAACGATTAAGTCAATATTTTTCGAGATATTTTAAGTTAAACATGAAGCTGTATTATTTTTTAAATTTTGGTATGTAACTCGGTAATAACTAATATCGACGTTTTGAGCCAGTGGATTGAATTTAATACGCAAATTAAACTTTAATCCGTATTAACAATAAAGATACTAAAATTTATTGAAAAAAATAAAATAGATCTTCTAACTTTAAAATAATTCAAAGTGATTTTAAAATATTATTAAAGCAAATAACCTGATTTCTATTTAAAATACAATCCGATAAGTCACATTTGATGGATAATTTTTCAATATTATTTGTTTCTGTGTAGTTGGCTCTGAACTGAATTAATTCTTTTGATCTAGTGGGGTGCTTTCATTTTTTTTTCAATTTAATGGTACAGCTTCATGTTTAACTTAAAATATCTCGAGAAATATTGACTTAATCGTTATGAGGAAAGGGTACATTATTTACTTAATAAATATTGGAGGATCGAAAAATTGTACTAAAATATTTGTTCCGCCAGTGGCGTAGAATTAGGGCACGATTAACAGGTCACTTACTCCTGTCGTACGTCTCTGATAGTAGACAGAAATGTTTGTTTAACATAATTTAGAAGGGTGTAGAGTTTACAGTGTTTACACTCCCTGCCAAATATGAAATAAATACGTCAATTAATTTTAATACACCAAGCACAAATTGTTTTTAAATTTTTAAACAAAACATCCCTGTAGCTTAGTAATGAGCGACCTTTCATCTAGGTGTTTTGGGTTAAATCTTCATAATTAAAGGTCGGGATTCTAGTGTTAAATTATTTGCAAATATTAATGAATCACCCTGTATAATTTTATTGAAAAAATAACATTGAAGGCAAAACTTGATTGCCAAACTAGAGTTCTGTGAAAAAATAGATATAACTGTGGGTTTGGATACAATTCGACTGTTCATATAATATGACAGCGACTTCAAAGGGTTAACCTCTATTCTTTATGGCGAGTGTAAAGTAAAATAATTAAACTTGATCACACTTAAAAACTCTTCAATTCGATCTAGGTAATAATAGATTAACTACGTTTTCTTCAACAGCCCTTTTTTCTATTCATAACAACAGCAAATTATAAATCCATGTTAATAAATAAATCTTCTGATGCTAAAATAAAATTCTGCAATATAGCCCTTCAAATATTTTAAATTTCTTCTTCTTAATAAAAAAGACTTTTATGAATCTTTATTATTCGGGAAAGTATTTTTTGTGTATATTATTTTATCAAAACAATGTGGAAACGTCAAAATATAATCCCTTGTTTTAATTAATTGTAGAGCTTATAATAATAGAGTACCTTAGATGAATATACGAGAAAACTGTATGATAATTCTACAAAATAAACTGCAAACTAAATAACGATTATATGTTCAACAGAAACACAAATATATAGATAGTAAATTTAAGTTTTCAAACATCAAGAAATAAGTAACTAAATATAATCGAACAATTAAGTATGGTTTTTTGCAAACTTTAATATAGAGAAATTTGTATTTCAAGAACAAAAAATTTTAAAAAGTTAATTCGAAATAAAATAAATGTAGTAAATAATGAATGAATGTTCGAGAAGACAAGACAATAAAAATATTTAAATCCTATAATTTGTTAACTGATCGTTTGAATGTATCTTACAATTTTACTAATTCTATGAATTTTTGTTTGTGTGAAAAAGTTTATAATTAATTAATTTAGCTAGCAAAAGAAATCAAGAAAAACCTTTAAATGCACGAACGTACTTTTATTTACAAATTAAATAAGCATAGGACGTAATTGTTTGGATACACAAACTTTCAAGTACAATTAAATTAAAAAAAGTATCTTTCGCGAAAATTTTTCTTTTCAAATCAATTTAATGCTAAAAATCGTATTATACCTGTTCAATGAAAAATGTTTCTAAAGACATTTTTAACAATATTTTCAAGCGATAATTTTTCACGATTTTATGTTTTAGAAAAATGTGTGTACAAATTGAAGGCGTAAAGGCCGTCATATTTGAATGTTTTTTTCTTACTATAATATTTTAAACGAAACTTCTCTTAATGACTTATTGGCTATTATTGAGTTGACCTTTTTTAACAACGAAAAATGACAATGACAATGTGAGTGAATGATGAATTGTAATTTTGCGAGCAAAAATGTAATAGTCAGCTTTTTTTCATATAATTTTAATAGATCGTTAAAAACAAGTTTAGCATTTGCTAAATTTTAAAGCAAAATAAATATTTAAATATGCTTACAGCATCCCAAATAGTTTTGTGTTAGCTAATATGCAATATTGATTCGAAAACCGCAAGAACACTTAAAAGTTATAACAGTATAAACAATAACTTAAAATTGTTCAGTTATAAACCGTTCCAGTACTTCTGAATAAATTTTTGTTAACTACTTAAATTTTTATTGATCCGTTTTAGTTTTTATTCTCCTTTAAATTAATACCCATAAACGTTTATAAACTTTGTGTGTCAATCTTTTATTATCGCTGTTATATCGAATCACTTCAATTTTACAGGGAATTTATCTGTTAGTAACTTCAATTCATTTTAACGTTACAACGTCAATTTACTGTATCAGGTCAATTTAACTTTATAATGTTATTACGTAAATTAAATTAGGTTATTATCAGAAGACGATTTTTACAAAGGTAGGTTTGTTTGAAAGATTGTATTTCTTATACCAGTGGCGGCTCGTGGTCAATCATACTGGGAGGTCAAAATTAATTTTAAAAATAGGCATACTTAAAAAAATATAAATAACTCAAATGCACTGCAAAATTTTTATACAATCTACAATTTTGTTCAAAATATAGCGATTTTTCGAAACATTCTCATTAAAATCTCTAAGGGATTTTCTATAAGCATTGTCTAGCTGTGTACGAATATCAACATTTCCTACGGTTGCAAAATTTACCGAGCATTTCATGTGTTCTGCAGACGAAACATGTTTTTTTATTTCCTCTTTAAATGTTTTAAATCTCTGACACCGGATTTGGACTATAGCGAGTCTGACGAGTCTTTAGAAAATAATAAACAAACAAAACAGTAAAATACATTTGATACTTCACAACCACATATCCAGTTAGCTAAATCGTACATTACCTTGCGAAAGTTTCGATGAACATCTTTATTTTTGTCTTTGCTAGTCTGTCGTAAACTTAGTTCTGGCAAAGGACGACCATTTGCCTTGAACTCAACTAATTTTGTAAAATTAAGTTTGTTAGCACTTTTTAGTTGTTTAATTTTCTGCACTACCGACATTTTCTATTATAGCTCATGCACACGCGAATCAAAAAATAGTATTTTTACAAAACAACACAACAACAGTAAAACATATCAATATAAATTCTTAAACTGATTTAAAACACGCGAAAATCGAATCAAAAATCGAGCGTAGTTGTACACCCTAAACGAAGTCAACGTAAACTGCGGGATCCGGCTCATGACCCAAAGTTGATTATTGATTATTGTCGACGTTCGCGTTTATTCGGGCGCTGCACGTTTTTCTGAGTTTTTCCGGGTAGATCTAATTCAATGAGGACAATTTGCACCGCTAGCCCAAGGTTGAAAAGGATGAATTACGAACGACGGCCGATAAATTTTAAGTTATTGTACTTGCGACTTAATTACCTATTTTAATAAAACACGTAATAATGAATATTTTTTTAAATACTGTCAAAATTTTTGGGAGGTCATTGACCAAATGACCATATGGACAAGCCGCCACTGCTTTATACTAGTGAATATAAATGCATACTTTAACAAAATAATTAATTTTGTTCAATTCACTTATAATTGAGAAACGGATGTGTTCATTCTTCTTCCTAATTTTTCATAAATAATAAACAACAGTTTAAAAAATTAAATATATTTTGTCTGTCGAGGCAACCGATGAGCTGCGGAATTTAATTTTTTATGTAATAAATCCTTAATCCTAACTCTATAAAACAAGTAATGTGTCACAGAATTACAATCGATACGGTTTAGGAAAAAAAAAAAGTTAAGTTGAAGTTATGGGATTGTACGAAAGAAAATAGTTTAAACTATAGTCGTAGTAGTTAAACTAAAAAATAATTATTTGAAAAAGAAGTGTATATATAAATGTTTTAGAAAATATTCTAAAAATAGTTAAAAATACCCTTGTCTAAACTATTCCTTCAGATCTTTCTGATTATTGACAATGTTCTCAAATTTATAAAAAGCATTAGTGCGGAACGTTTGTTTAATTAAGCGTATGCTTACAATACACCATATACTTGTTTCACTTCATTATCATTGTATTGTGATGGCGCAGAAGTTTTGAGTTAATGAGAAAGAAAAGGGGTTGTAATTGAGAAACACTGAAAATGAGCGACAAATTTTGTTAAATATAGTAGAAACGTTACGCAAGGGAACCATTGGCAAAAGACAGAGTACCATATTTTTCTTGTTAAAGATAAGATAGATCATTGATAATTTATTTAAAAATTTATTGAAAAAAGAAACCATTGAACGTATTTTTTCATTCTTATAGATCCGTCCCTTCGTCTTTGCCACCCTACATAAGATTTTCTGCAACCTTCTGACAAGTATAAATTCACCAATGTTACACCCTACCCTACCCATAAACAATTTGTTCTAGTTAATACATAGTATATAAAGATGTAACATTTCCGCCCTTGCATCAAAGAAATTTGAGAGCTATCCGCTAATAACTACTCACCTCCCATTTTCAGAAAAGATACCAGCAACTCGCATCCCTAACCGATGAGTAACAGAACTGTAATTAGTACGGATTTACAGATATTATATAATAGGTCATCTTGTCTCGTGCTTCGGTGGTAGGATTTATATTATCGACGTTAATATCTCCAAATAGTTGATTAAGGCGGTGTTTATTCTTGGCATTTTCTTATTTTATAATTTATTTGCTGCGTTCCTACATTTATATGTTAAGAAAAAATAATTTGGAATTCAGCTGGTTTTGCATTTCAATTTAAGTTTAGATTATTTTGATCTTCTTACTACGTCGAAGAAAAAGAATAACAAATTCTCGTTAAAAGTAATTGCAGAAATTATCGAAAAGTTCGATAAATTGCTAACTGAAATTTTACTACAAAAAAAACAGAAGAGTTTGTATCGTCCGTTTGATGGTTAGATCTTGCGCCAACGAGAAAAGAAATTTAAGTTAAATTGAAGAACTGTAAACTCCATATTTGTTTTGATCTTCCTTTCCTCCCTTGTCACTTACTGTTATGCTAAGCAGTTTTTTGCACGTAATGTACGATCACCAAATAAGGCCTACTTTAATAAAAATGCACTAATAATTTGAAATACTTATATTTATTTATTAAACTTTGTAATAAATGAAACAAAATTGCTGTAGAAACAAAAATCACACTTTTGTGAACACAAATAACAAAAATGTCACTTTGACTTATTGGGAACACTGTGTCTTAATAAAGCCTTAATGAAAACAAGTAAGCATTCAACTTCTTAATTAATACAAAACGTTATCAATACTTATATTAAATCTAATGAGATCCTATTTGCAATTTCAAAATACCAAGTCGCAATTGCGTGACGCTAAAGTCTGTATACTATTGGCGCGGAGTAATAAATCATAATTGCTTGAAATAATTCTTTATTTTCTTGTGAAAGCGGTACTTCTACGGTTAAGTAAAAACCAATAAATTCTAACCAAAATACGATCATTGTGCCGCTCTTGCAGCATATCGACCCATCTAGGGTCTGAGAACCAGAGTTTAATCTGTGTAAACACGTTGCCATCAGCCCAGGTACTGACGAAACGAGAATCATAGCCGTAGATGTGGGTATTATACCAAGATACAAAAATAATGGTATATAATACGTAAGAAGTAAAATTTGTAGATTCCACACAGTAAGGATTGAAACAATAAAAGAAACCACATAATAATTCATATCAAGGTAGATTTTTCTATTATAATATATTTACCTACTAAAAATATGATTTTCCAAACGTATCAGGTTTCTACGCCACTGCAATACGGGAGATTCGATAATTCTGACAGGTTTATTACTCCGCGCCAATAGTATACTGAGTATAACTGACAATTTCAAGATGCCAAATCGCAATTGCAAAATAGCAGTCACAATTGCGAAATACTAAGTGAAAATTGTGAGATAATAAGTCGCAATTCCGTCTTAAAATCACGCAACCGTCCACATTTTATCGATGAAGTACCTAGGTGTACTAATCTACAACCAGCCTAGTTGAAATTAGTGTGACGTGTAAATATTATAAGTTTGTAATTAACTGAATGTCATAAACCAAAACTGTACTTGCCCAAAAGTATTGTTGAACAAAAGGTAAATATATTGTTACGGTAATTAATCTCGGCACGAACCGCTTTGCGGATATGGATTTTTGCTTGACGCTCCTAGATGGCGCGCGAAGGTAGTCCGGTACGTATTTCGTGTTTCGCCCGTCCTTTTTCCGGTAAAAATTTCTAAGATAGTGGACGCATATATATCGGGTTATAATTTCGCTAGGTAAGAAATCCGTTTGTTTCTGGGTCATTCTTAATTAAGGGTCGTTATTTGTAGGTCGTCGCCTTTTCCGAAGTACCGATTATCTTTGTTAATTACCAAATGTCGGATAATTTCTTCTTTTATGCGAATACCGTAAGTGTTTAGAAAATTTTCTATACGAGCATACAACGTGGGACGTCATTGTTGTCTTTTTGTTTATTTTAGATCTAAGATATCCCTACGTTACCATTTAAAGGTATTATCTAAATTACCATCGAATCTACCAGCTGAAGGGCTATCGAATTATCACCTAAGTGCCATCCGATTGTACACTGGGACAGATCACCCGACTCTTCGGGGGGAAAGAAAAATTTATTTCTCGCTAGCTAGATATGCAAGTGTTTTGTGTACGACCAACTTAATAATAGCTCAAGGTACCGTTTTACTACTTTTTAGTCTAATTATGTTTTTGAACGCTAAAATAAATTAATTGTGCGGTGCGCTTTGTCTTCCTTAAATTTTTGTGCGCTCTTTTATGTCGTTATCTGGAATCATAGCATACGGTTCATTCAACTCGTCACCTACAGCACGAGTGCGCTCGAATTTTTGGTAATTATATTACGCTTTCCTAGTACGTTTGATGACCGCTACTCTTTTATGTTAAGATTATTTGTGTGTGCCGTTTGTTAAAACTAAAGGTTTAAATAAAATTATACAACTGTTATTTTGTTATTGTATTCGGTTGCTTTATTTAAGTGCCTCGCCTAACAAATTTTGCTTATCAACAGTATTAGTTCTGTCTGATAATTATTTGTCTCAAATTGACGTTCAACTAACTAATTGGCGCCTTGCTCATCCACTCGTGATTAAAATTTTCGGGCACGAGATTCGGGGTGTGCAAAATAAATATTGTTGAATGTTTGATACGGTTGATAGGGTAATCTCGAGCGGCTATTATACTTTTATTCTCTGACCTGCGACGCTCACCGAGTAATCTAGTTAACCGGAAGGAATTACCATCAGTTCGTAATCTCTGCTTATATACAGCGCGGTTCTTAATTAAAGTAATTCGCTAATTAACCTTTTCTTTTGTTTGTACGGCAAATTTTTTTCTGCTCTTCACGATATCCACTATTAGGTACCTAGGTTCTTAACCTATCGACTTAACTTTCGATACCTAAAAACTCTAATTTTTTTAAAATCCTCTTGCGTAATATTTTATTAATTAATAATATTAGTGTTTTAAGAGGTTATAAGATACAAAAAGCACAACTTAAAAGTATCTGTCAGTAAAATATTGTGCAAGAAGTCCCTGATACTATTACTAATAAAGCAGTTACATTCCTTTTTCTACGGTACAAAAACATCAACTCATAATTGCAATTGTTTACAGAAAATATGAACCACCAATTTTTGTGTGACTAATTGAACATTATTTTTTTTTCTGGATTTTGTTATGAAGAAATTGTGGCAGTTTTGTTACTTCGCCATGATAATTCAATTAGCCTGCGTACTCTTAAAATAATTCATAAACGACGAAAATTATTTCAAAGAAAATATTTTACTAATTTTTATACAATCATTGAATATCTTAACAACAGGTTGAAGGTTGTGGACAGTTACATGGTTAACGTTGGATGCATTTGCGATGTATCAGAAATGGTTTTACGGTAACGAGAGAAACAGTTCGACAAGCACTTTTATTAGTAGATCCACATAGTGTTGATATTCGAAGACGACGAAGGTTGTGAAGAAGACAATACTCAAATAAAGGTCCTAATTGTTGTTGGCATTTAGACTCATTATGACAAACTTAAATCGTATGGAATTGCCATAAACGGTTGCTTTTGACCGATTTTTACGTTATATAATTTGGCTAAGAGCAGGACTAACTTGTAGTAATCCAAAAGTAATTGGCGGATATTATTTTGAATCAATTTATGAACTAGGATGAGGTCCACGAACCGTGAGAAACGACGCAGGTACTGAAAATGGTTATGTGGAAAGGTTCTTACTGAGTCAGAGTGCTGTAACTAATCCACCTCCATGTTTTACGTGGAAAAAGTACTGCAAATTAGAGAATAGAATCTTGGTGGCGTATATTACGAACTTGTAACGCTCAGTTCTGGATGAATCTCTTTCAAAGATTGAAAGAAGAAAAGAAAATTTTTTGATGGCCCTTTTAGATAAAGCTTTGATTCAGTTTTGTTTCATGATATTTTATTTTTAAGTAAAATAATGAATTTAGACTATACCTGTACAAAACCTTAGAAATCCAAAAACTTGGATGTTTGCTTGATTGTCACTTTGCTCTATTTTAAAATTTTAAGAAAAGATCTTTGATGTTTAAAATATTTTTTACAAACAAACAGTATCCGACAAAAAGAGCTGTTAACTTTAAAGAAAAATACTTCTCGTCTTTTCAGCCCTTGTATAGCACTGCTTTCCATTTTTGAGAGTCAAAATCGTGTCAAACAAACGGAACAGTGCCAACAGTACATTCTTCAATAAAAACCACATGTTTCAGGCAAATTAGAAAAAATTGAATGGAAAATGTAAAATCTTTTAACTCAGTCTTATATAACTCGTCAGTTTCATAACTGTTTTTCATTTTATAAGTAATCATAGTCTTCAACTAGATCAGCATAAAGAGTGAAGAAAGTTAAAGATAATTGTGATTGTGGCAAGTGAGACTCATCTGCGGTTACGTATTGTCCAATAAGGTTAATTCGTCGTAAGGTTTAACTAAGTTCAATAAAGTGAGCTACGCAGTTGGAGTTATCTATAGAGCCGTTGATTGAAATATTGGTAAAGATAGTCAACCTTACGGGATTATGCGACCCCGAAATTTGTTCTAAACATCAGAGGTCGGTAGTATCGCTTTGTGCTAAGAAAATACGTCAATTGTATTGTAGAATTTACAGAACAGTATTGCCGATAAATGTGAAATAGAAAACTGTAATTTTGCTGATAGTTTATGCTAAGGCACGACATTGTTGCCAATGCATCATGCCGTTGATTGAAATATTGGTGCATTGAGTCAATGTTGACAAACAAACAAAACATGCGTTCTACAATATACAAGAATTTATTGATTTTTGTCGACGTACTAATTAAATGTGTGTCCTTTGTTATATATTTTTTTCTATTGTCTGTTAATTGTTCAATGTAATAATATTTATTTGTATCTTTCTTACGTAAGGTTATAACAATGGTTATACCATCATGACAAACACATATATGTACAAAGATTGTATACATACACATGTGAATAAAGTTTATTATTATGAAAAAACCTGCAGATTTAAAAGTATTAATTTCGTAAAGAAATCGTTGAAAAACGTTCTCCCAAAAAAAACAATTTCTTTAAATACTTTTGAAAATTCCATACTCATATATTTATTACATTAACATCGTTTATCCGTTGAAAATGTTTTAAAATCTATTAGGCTTACGCAAGTAAATTTCTAAATTTTGGTCATTGAAATTAAAATTTTTAACATAGAAACGCTATCCCTTTTTATGTTGGAACGAATGTTGAATTTTCTTATATTACAATCTAACGTACTCAACTGTTTGCATCTAAACAATATTATAACAAGCCTACTCATTTACTAAAGGTGTTGCTAAAAGTATGCAATTGTAGAATTTCTGACTAAGCCGATATGGAATGTGACTCATAAACGATAATCCGGAAGACTCCTCGTAATACATTTGTTTATTACTATTATTTTAGATCAGTTGGAATTGTAATTTTGAAACAATGTTTATAATTAATGAGCTATTTTTACTTTAATTAAACTATTTTAATTCGAAACCATGATATTTTGATACAGTTTCAAAGAGTAAAATCCTAACTTTTTATCTCTACTAACAGATAACAAAGTGTCACTTTTAGTAAATTATTTTTTTCCCTCGGGAAAAAGTGAGTACTATTTTTAACACCAAATTTCCTCAATAATTTTCTAATTCTATTGTAATATGATTTTTCAATATTAAATCGTCATTTATTTCGTCACAGAAAAGAATAGTGTATTATACACGTATTATCCGCACCGCGTCGGGAGACAACACACCTCAAGCTAAAATCTAGTACTTTTATTTTTAGAAGTAATAGGAATAGGTTTTATTACCAAGTGAATTTAAATTTGAAGGTCTAGTGGAACCCACTTTCCCTAAAAAACACGGTAACTTGTTGCCTTTTGAATTGAAAAATTTGAAAACCAATTTTTATTTAAAATCCTTTTCAACTGAACACGTAAAACAAGTAGATACAAAAACCAATAATTTTGCGTTTCTGAACTCTAGTGGTATTTCTCCCAGTATGTTCTACTTTTATTCCTAACGAAGTTATTAAATGACAAACAAATGTCAACATTATTATTTGCAAGTTAAAAATAAAGTGCAAGCATAATTTGTAAAATAATTGTTTCTTATTTATCTAACACCGACCAAACCAAACTGTTTTAACAAATAACGCTTCGCATGTATTTTAGTAAATTATTAAAAAAACATTGTCATTAAAATCCAAGATATGTATCATCAATGGTATTATTCATAAATGAAAAATTCGTCACTTTTTAATTACTAGTTAATACGTTTACTAAATATTTGAAAACGTTGCAACATTGTATTGACAAAAGTAAATTTTACGGATTGTATGTTGCGCCATTTTTACAACGGTGGAATAAATTGAACTATTCTATTTCAAGAATCGTACACATTATAACTTAACGCTTCAGTACAGGTGAAAAAAGTAAACAAAAACGCAACCCAACATGCATATGTGAATTGCATCCGTGATACAAGCAAATACAAGCGGTTGACTATCTTTACCAATATTTCAATCAACGATAGAGCTCCTAATTATGATTATAAAACTTTTGTTGATGATCTTGAACAAACGTGCGTTCAATGTCTCTCGTTATGCGATAAGCTAATTTGTCTTGGAGATATAAATATTGATATGTTATCCACAGTTAAATATGAAAACCAAATATTTTTCGTCCATGCTTAGCTCTTTTAGACCTGCATCAAATCATATCTGACCCTACACATATTAATGATAATTCAAAAACGTTAATTGATATTATCGTAACCTCCGATCTAAACTGTATTTACTCACAAGAAGTTGGAGGAGTAAAATTATCAGACCATGAATTAATTAGCTGCATACTTAACATACCAGTACGAGTACCGTTTCTCTTTTGAAAACTTACAGATGCTTTGAGCATTTTCCCTCTGAAATGTTCCAATCTAATCTTCAACAAATACCATTTAATTATATCTTTCACCTTCACAATGTCAATCAAGAACTAGAGTTTTTCAAAAACGTTCTTTTAAACTTGTTTGATGAATTTGCTCCAGTTCGAACAATTCGTCTTACTAAAAAACCCGCACCTTGGTTAACCTTTACTATCAAAGAAATTATTAAATTAAGAGATAAAACGAAAAGAAAGTATTTTGAAAGTAAACAATCCTTAGATTGGGAACGATATAAGACCTTGCGTAATTTTACAACTCAAGCGATTCACAGGGAAAAAAAAGCTTACTTTATCTCATGTTTTAAAAAATAACACGCCGAAACAATCCTCTTAAACATTTACAAATCACTAAATGTCAGAAAATACTGTCTCAGTCTTTACAAAATCTAAACGACATTAACGACTTTTCATCTACAATATTCCAACCTCCACATTCAATAATCTTAATAATCTTATTGATTATTACAATAATAACCCTATATCCCTTTCGACATATAACTTTTCCTTTTCTTTCGTAGATACTTCAAATACTGCAGAGGCTTAAATCTAATTCTACTGGCTACGATGGAATAAATTCGTTTATGATCAGAATGTGCTGTCCGACTATACTTCCATATATAACCCATATTATTAATTGCTGCTTGGAACATAAAAACATTCCCAAATGTATGGAAAATAGCATGTGTAATACCTCTACCAAAAATACATAATCCGGAAAAATTAGTGATTTAAGACCCATCAGCATCTTACCGTTTTTCTCTAAGGTATTAGAGAAAATAATTTTCAAACAAATTATAAATTTCCTGGATGAAATTAACATTATTCCCCCAACACAGTCTGGTTTTCGCAAAGGCTACAGCTGTACTACTTCATTGTTAAATCTTAATGATGAGCTTTTAAAGGCAAAGGATAAACACTATACTACAATTGTGACCTTACTTGATCTCTCAAAGCATTTGATATTATTAATCATACACTTCTCTTAATTACATTAAAACACATAGGCTTCAACGCAAGTTTCATTGAATTAATAAATTCATATCTATCTAATAGATTATAATGTACTTCAATATATGGCAACCGATGTGATTTAAAACATATTAACAAAGAGGTGCCGCAAGGTTCTATTCTAGGTCCACTACTATTCAACGTCTACACTGCATTTCTCCACACCTACATCAACTATAGTAATGATGATATAATACACTATAATTCGTTCCCTATATACAAGTACACCCAAGCTATAAGTGATTACAATTCAGATCTTCAAAACTTAGCGGATGCCATTTATAAACATGACCTTGTTATAAACCCCAATAAATGTTCCTTCATAATCTTTGGCAGAATCGATGATTGTGAGTACGTCAAACGTTTCATTAACTTAACAATTTGTAATGTCACACTTCCACTATCTCCGGAAGCTAAATGTCTAGGGTTAATTATGGATAATACGTTTAGATATAAAAAACAAGTTAATTTATATATAAAAAGAGCATATGCTAATCTTAAGCTTATCTATCCTCACAGATCTTATCTATCTAGGCAAACTAAAAATACGTTGTGCAAAGGACTTGTCCTCTCACAATTCACATATTGCTCTAAGATATATCACTCCTGCATTACCAAATATACTTCTAACAAAATTCAACGCGTGCAAAATTCCTGCTTGAGACTTATCTTTGGAATTCAAAAGTACGATCACATATCTCATAAGCTGACTGAGATCTTCTTGGCTGAACATGCACAAATTACAAATGGCTTGCATAATTTTATAAGATTATTAATAACTTCATATTTAGTTCATAAGATTATTTATCGCACGCACGTCCATAACATTAACACTCGCTTTAGAGGGTTAATCAGTACTCCATCACATCGTTCCACTCTCTTTAAGCGTTCCTTCTCTTATCAAATAGCAATTACTTATAACAGCCTACCAGATAATATCAAAAAATGCCGCCAATGTATATTTAGAATTAGTTGCACCTCATCTTACTAGATAAACAATATTAATCTACCCTATTAATTTTTTATTAATTCAACTCCATTATATTGTATGATATGAATGTTTGCCCTTTTATCTTTTTTTTTCTTACAGCTTTCCTATTTTTAACAATTATATATTTTTTTCTTTTTGATCAAGGTTCGATGGAAGAACAAATAGTGAATTATTTGAATCGCGCCTTGAGATTATTTAAATTTAAATACATTATTTATTTCTTTGACTGTATCTACGAGTAAGTATATCTACATACCCATTTACGTTTAGTTCGTATAAGGAAAAACAATTGGTATGTAAACCTACGTAATTAAAGTACCCGAAATTGTACAAGAAATAGTACTACTTACTTGATGAGTTGAAGCGTTGGACACAATTGATCACACAAACAAAACAAGTTTACACAAAAAAAGCTTATCGCAGCGCAAAGTTCCAATTTAAGTACCTACCTAATTGGTCATCATACCATAAAGCATGATCCTACTACGACTGCGTAATCTATAAGAATTTGGTCAATCGAAACTTAGTATCTCGTGATTGCGCTTTAATAACTCGCAATTGCGACTTGGTATTTTGCAATTGTGAATTGGTATCTTGTAATTGCCACTTTGTATCTCGCAATTTCGACTTTGTATCTTGCAATTGCTACTAAGTAACTGGCAAAACATTCTAAAAGAAATTGTGGGTAGCACTTCAGAGCTTCCGTACAAGTAGGCTTGTAGCAAGATTTTATAAAAACGTAATTAACAAACATATAGACGTTTGCAAATTTAACATAAATGTATGGTATTTAATGTTACTGTATTTTAATTTTATCTAGTACTTATTTTTCTGCTTCAGTTGTAAACGTATTTTTTCCAATCTCAATTATTTGAAGTTTCAACTGGGATCTTCTAACTTTTCTTGAAACAAAGAAAATCAAAGATGCGTTAAGTGTTTGACTCTTAATAACAGTAATTACTTGCGTTTAAATTAATTTTTTGTTTTTTAACTTAATGCCTCATTCAATTTAATAATAAAGGATTAAGCGGTTGGTTAATAATTGTGATTAGAATTTGTCTTAAAACAAATTTAAGGGAAAGTAGTTTCCAATGTAATTAAGGTTACCTATTAATAAGAAGGGTTAGATTAAGTTGCTTTTTTGTGCTACCAGAACAACGATTGTACGTTGTTCTAACAGCCGATATAATTTAGAGAAAAACAACATGGCGTTATTACTGTTCTCAACTGGCAATACCTTACTGCATCCTTTCAATTACATTAATCTTTACTTAGGTTTTTGTCAACTTTGTTTCAATTGCTTGTTTCGCTTACAAAATTAAATATATTCCTTAATCACTAAGTACATTGATTGATAATAGCCCAAATTAAATTTAAATTAGAGAATCTAAAATATATTCATATAACATCAAACAGTTTCGAGTAATTTAATTTTTGTGAAATTGTTGATTTCCCCAAGCAATTCAACGTTCTCTAGAAAGAGATATGAAACAATGCCCATACAATTTTTATTAGAAATTTTTTATATCCAACTCATAACATGCTTTGATTTATCCAAATTCAATTAAAAATGAACAATTAATAGATAGATGTCGTTTAATTTAAATTGAGTAGTGTTGTAACAATGCCACGATGGGAATTCGCTAAACGTTAGTATTGATAATGATTAACTTTTAAAGAGCTTTGATGCGAAGGTTCCAAATATGTAATATAACACAAACTTCTAGTAAAATAAAGTACGAGTTTTTAGGGGCTGGAGTGTGATTGATCCAGCGGTCGCGAGGTGTCGAACTCGCTCACCAGTCATTGTGGATGTCGAGCACGATTCCCACATTCCCGATCTATGTAGTCCTCAAAGAGACATTTGCCTCTCCTATGCACATCGTGAAGCGACAAATACAACATTTGTATGATGCATCAGGCGCACCTTTGTATCGTATGCGAAGAGTGTCTCAATGATACAATAAAGTTACTCGTTCCAAAAAAAAAACCTACGAAAATAAGATGAAACGTTGTATAAACGAAATGTTATGTAGAATTAACGACATCGATCACTCAATCGATGTAATAGATTTCACACAAAAGTTCCTTTATACGTTGGAAATTTTATGTCTAGGAAATCAGGAGATACAGCAGAATGAAAACCAATGTTTGAAAACGATCACGTCGTGAGCACAACTCCTAGGAGATACATCGATTTGACGGAATAAGAATTTGATATTTTACAAAGAACCGACAATAATTTAATAATTTAAAATTTCGCAACCGATATTTGTAAATACGTATGTTTTGAACACAAAGTTATGACAATATTTTGATTTTAAAGGATAAAAAAAATACTTTTTGATTGAGTTAGTGCAAATGCAAAGCTCATTAAATTGATCTAAACAATAGAACAATTAAATGTAGACCATTATTTTAGGTTGAAACCCCTGAAAAAATTTTCAAATGAACCAAATTACATCGATACAGTTCAATTAAAAAGTTTAATAAAAGTTAGAGTTAGTTTATTATGCATCAGTTACATGTTCACAGTTCCCAGAATTCATATTTATTACACACACGTTTCGTTGCAAGTTTATGTGCGTATTATTGACATTGAAATGAATAAAAAGAAGTAATGAACTTTGGTACAGATTAAGGTCACATTCAAATAAGAGAACAGTAATGCATTTAACAACGCATTTCAAAAATATTGATTTCAACTTAAAATACCTAACATATTTTGCGTTTAATTGATTAAGTCGTTGTAGATACATATTACTTGTATATATTTGGATTTTGTAAACATCTCCCGGCGAATTAAGTACACCTGATGCTATGGGCCTTAGGTTATTAACCTAA
Source organism: Abscondita cerata (assembly GCA_030710515.1). NCBI lineage: Eukaryota > Metazoa > Arthropoda > Insecta > Coleoptera > Lampyridae > Abscondita > Abscondita cerata. The sequence goes on along the minus strand of JALBCR010001510.1, from coordinate 69,302 downwards.
GGCTTTGGATATTAACCTAATAATATTTCCTGTTCCTTAAATTTGTATCTTTACACTAATAAAAAGTACATAAATAATAGCAACATTTCCAAAATAACAAAAGAATACGAACTTTTTTTAAATAAAACAAATATTGTATACATTATTTTTTTTATTTCATTATTTTTTAATTTGAAAATGCATTCGAATGAATATTAAAAATTACTTAAAGTTCAGATTAAAGTAATTTAAGAAATTATATTTTATAATCTTAGAAATTTAGATACTTTAGGGGAATTATTTATAAAGTTAAGGGTTTGTAATCGTAACTTTTATTTAAAAAGTTGAAAACGGTGTTTATATATTTATATGAAAAATATTCGACACAACAGCAATTTCTCTTATATAACTTTAAAACTTCTTCAAACCAGAATTTTTTATATTGCAAATGTGTTGAATAATGTATATACGTAAACTAAATATAATAAGAGAGATAGAGAATAAAAGGGGAAACATAACTACGAGACAAATTATGTTAAAAACCATCAATTTGTAAGAAATAAGGATTATGTTTTACATCCTCTTTTGTAAATTTATTATCGAAAACAGTTTATTCTGGTTGATGGTAAATTTAAGTGATGCATATTTTATAGTATGGCGAGTTATCAACTACTTTTTCTTCAAGTATTTAATTTTTTTTTTTTTTTTTTTTTTTTTTTTATTAATTAACATTGCCCACATACAGGGTGCGTCGAGCTATAGCGTAATTTCTCTGTAACTTAGCACTAGTTATCACAAAAAATTTAAATAGTTTAAATAAAAGTTTTACTAAATGTTGTAATGCAAGGTGCGCCACTTGGATTTCAACGTTATCTACTGCATTTATTCTTCAAATTAGAGAAACAATTTCTTTGTTGTGCATTAATGTTCAGTTCTTTTTGTCTGTGCACGGAAGTACTATTGCTCTATAAGTAATGTCTTCTTTCAACCATTTTACAAGTATTTACCATTATTTGTGATTTCACAAAATTCCATCAAGGTTTGAATCGACGTTAAGTGGAGTTTCAGTAAGCTTTGTTTTAGAAATATTTATTTAACTTCAGTATCGCAACAAAAATCATATTAATTCACCCTACAAAAAGATTTTTTGTAGTCTCTTCTTATTATTATATTATTATGATTATTGCTAATCACAAAATTTTGAAGGGTTTTGTCTAAAGCGGCAACTATTCGATTCAAGAGTTTGTAAAGAAAGACATACGGAAAAACGACCAAACTTTTTGAAAACCTGTTCATAAGATTTTTCGCAAAAGCAGATACATGCCAACCCAAAATCTTTACGTCTAAGCACAGTGTTAAATCTATGAAATCAAGAAAATATAGTATCCAGATTTTAGTAGAAAGCCCATCAGAATCGCTAGGATTAAGGGTAAAATGCTGGAAACAACATCAGTATAGTAAACAATAAAAGGGATTATTACAATATTGAAACGCGTCAACGCGAAAATGACAATTTTCTTTACATAGAATTTTTGCGAAGGGTTTTAGAAAAGTCGAACAGAATTGCAATTTTTTGAATTTGTATTTCGGATACCTTTCTTTAAACTTTATAAACTAGTAAAGGGATTTTTAGCCTTTCTGCATGTATAAAAGTAATGTCAATCAAATTGATAGCAAACAGAATTGTTTTTGTCGACAGAATCATTAAAAATTTTATGATGGATAACAAGAACTTTAAATTATTTTTTTGTAGAGTAAACTAATATGGATATTGTGATATGTACTAAATATTTCTAAAATTAATACTTACTAAAAACTCTACTAAACGTCTACTTTAATTTATAAAACCTTAATTAAATTTTGTGAATGAATAACAAAATATTAAAAACAATTATTGACAGAAATACACAATTAATTGGTCTTTAAAACAATAACACTTTTACACCTCAGAAATTTTCTGTTTTAAAAAAAAAAAATGTTTTTTGGTTTTCTGGAAATCATTGTATAGCCTTTTTTCGCATTATAGTTGAAAAAATGTATAACAATAAATGTTGCGACACCTAGGTGTGGACTTGTAACGTAAGAGGTTGAACAATAAACAAACAAATACCGACAATCACCCGACAGCTGTTTTGTCCTTTTGGTACTCTTCAGTAGTGAGAGACTCGAGTGTAAGTTCACTATTGTACAAATGTGCTGTCGATTATATTCCCTATAGAAGGGCACATCATATACGAACAATAAGTGTTGCAACACCTAAGTGTTGACTCGTGCAGAAACAACAAATAGAACAAGGAATTGTTGTAAAATTTCACATGAAACTTGGAAAAACCGGTACTGAAACTTGTAATTTATTGAAAGAAGTGTATGGCAATAAATGTTAATCACGTGCACGTCAAATAAGTCAAAGTCAAAAAAGAATTGATAAATAATCCGTACGGCAAATTTGACATACATAAGTATAACATGCAAAAAGTGTGTTCCAAAATGGTTCCTCATTCCGCATGGTTAGTCAAGAGGTTTCTAGCCAATTTGATAAAATCTCCTTGTTATTCCTATACTTATTTTAGTTTTTCCACACTTTACTGGAGCACACACAGTTTCGCCCCAACTCTTTATAGGTAAGTGATAATTTTTACATTACACTTTAAAATAATACTCTACCAGTGCTAATTACAGTATATATTACATGTTATACCTAGTCAATTTCACTTTTTATAAATTCTAGATTTTCAATGTTTCCTGTAATAAAATTGTAGTTCTACACAAAACTACAAGTACTTATGTTAGATAATACTGTGATACAATCTTGTTAGTATTAACTATTTCTTATTATGTTTCTATTACAAATAAAACAGCCATGATCAAACCCAAACGTCGGCGTTTACATATAGTATATGGAGTTTTAATGATAAACACCACTCCTACATCTCCTAAAAGAAAGCTCCAGTAAAGTGTGGAAAAACTAAACTAGTTTGTAGTCAAGTACATCAACCCAGTGTTAGACCATCCCCCGTTATTCGCCGGATCTTGCACTTTGCGATATCTATCTGTTTCCTAAAGTGAAATCTACAATAAAAAAACAAAGATTTATTTAAGTCCGTTGAAGTTGTGAGAGAAAAGACACTCGACCTAAAGGAGCTGTCAGAAGAAGACTTCTCGCACTGTTTAGAACAATAAAAGATTCACAAAGACGGTTGTAGGTATAGAGGAGGAGTGTATTTCCAAGGTAATAATAAGTATATATGTATAAAATCAAAATAAAATGTTTTATAGCGTCAGTTTCGTTATTTAGTAGCAACACTTCGTATACCAAGGATCCCATGTCTCTGCATTTATGAGGATGTTCCAATAGAATAAAATAAAATTTAGAAACCCCTGGCCAAATATTACCAACTAATTTTAAAATGCAAAGAAAAGTACTTGGCGGAACTTCGATTTAAACTATTTTGTGACATTTTCAACTCCTCTTCAGAATTTACATGTTTATGTAACTTTAAATCGGTGTTTAAATCTTGGAGTTATGTGATTTTATATACTTTAAGTGGACCAATCACATTGTGTGTTACTGGCAAGTTATAGACGAGTGGGAGTTGTAGTATCAGAATGCAATGGGAACATGGATGCGATACAAAAATCTACTTAGACTATATATTTTCCTCAATTTTTGTTGGACAAAATTCCACACCAAAAAAAAAGATAAATTCGTGTAAATATTCGAGGTCTGAAGATTCAAAACGTGTTTACAGACATAAAAAGTGTCGCTGCACATACGGGAGTATCATGACGAGATTGCATTAGAAGTTTATAATGAGTAGTGCGAATTTCATTCTGAAAATTTGTGTGGCTAGGTTTGGACATAAGCTTTATTTGAAAAAATTTTGGCTGCTTATTGGCGCTTCCAGTTGTACTGGAAATAACCAATAACTTTGTTTTTCAAATGAAACACTCTGTATATTTTCAAATTTTGTGTGTAATTTTAAGTTGGCTTTTTGTACTATTTCCTATACCTATCATTAACCGTTTTCGAATTGTTTTTTTTTTGAAAAATTTGACATATTTTACACTTTAAGACAAATGTGACTTGAAGCCTTTTGAGAACTCAAACAAATTAGATACGTGAGTAATTAGAGGAAGAAGTCTTTAGATATAAATTACAACAGTCATATGACTATGCTATACAGAGTGTTCTAAATTCCAGTACGATTTTTCAAATGAAATGTGATGATGTTCGACTGCGGCACCCTGCATTGCAACTCTAAACATTTGTTAATTCCCTTCAAAAGACTGTGTTAAGTAGCTTTTCTTATTTCATTCACATGTAGAGAATTGAATTTCCTAAGAATCCGATAAATCATGTTTTATTTTGCAGTTGCTGGCTCTGAATACAGAACTTTAATGATAAATGTTTATTTATGCTTTTGTTTTGGAAATAATATCGTAATTTCAGTCAGTGTTTTGCTTCTATTACGAAAACGATAGGTATATAACATGTAACATAAATTGAACTTAAATTTTTCTTTTCTTTCTAATGATGTAATTTATTTATTTATTCGTATAGTAAATGATGTAATGAAAAATAGGATGTACCATATAAAAAAATCAGTTTCTTGATGCTCTTTTATTTGAAAAATCACACACTAACTTTGAACACTGTAAAGCAGATCAGTATGACTGTACTAATTTATATCCAGAAAATCTTTTCTCCAATGAATCACCTATCTAATTTGTTTAGAACTGTTTTGGATCACTTTGGGAATGAAAAATGTGATTTAGATGTCATTTTTTTCAAAAACATGAACAATTCGGCTAAAGATAAGTATAGAAAATAATGCATAAAGTCAACTTAAAATTGAACGTAGAATTTGAAAATATAAAAATATACAAGATGTTTTATTTAAAAAACACAAAGTTGATGGTTACTTCCGGTACAACCGAAATCTCAAACAAAGAAGCCAATGTTTTTTCAGATAAAACTAAGTCGAAACTTTGTAATGAGAATTTTCAAAATTGAATTTGGACTGCTTCCCCATAAACTTTTAATGGAGTCTCGTCATGATACAATGACGTTATCAAGACAAACCCGGAACTGCTCAAACATTTTTTACAGACAAATAACTTTACGATAGTCGTGATGTAGAGTTGGTTAATTACTTTATGAATTGGAGTAATGGAAAGGAATGGTAGAAAAATATTTTTAATTTTAAGTACATTTATCCACTAAGCTATTAAATAAAAGTTTTAATTTTTCCTACATTACTCAGCTGTATTTCTCTTCAAAAAAAGGTTTTATGAGTTTACATACAAAAAATTCTAAAGTATCCAAAAATGTGACCAATTTTATATCGACGTAAAACGCCAAATTATAAAAAAGCTTTGTGGTGTTAAAACTCACTAGTGTTCGACATAGTATTTCGTAAAAACATTGATAAATGCGTTAATGATTATTTTGTAAAACAGGCATGGCCAGAGACAATCGACGTACAGCTTCCAGTAGAGAGAATCGATGTTAAACGACGCAGTAAAGATGTTGAAACGACGAACTAAAAATCATAGTTAGAAGTGTCAAAATAGATACAAATGAAAAGTAAGCTGCGCAGATTAAAGTAAAGTTGGTAAAGCTTTTGGAAGAGGGTTACAGTATAAAAGAAATCTCTGAAGTTTAATCGAATTAAAATCAAGAAATTGGAACCAGCTGGGAAACGATTGCGTTATATGTGGTATTGGATCGCATCTGAAAATCATAAGGATCCATCGGGGAGAAGGTTACAGTTATCAATTTATTTTTGTATTGCGTAGTTTTAATTTTATTTTCAAATTTTAACAAATGAAATACTTTTAGTCGTTTATTGTAAAAACTCTGCCATTAGTAGCAAAATGGTTTCGTAATAATGTATGTATCGTGGACATTTCTTTCTTTTACAAAAGTTTATTTTATTTATTGCAAATGTTCTTAGCCACTTCTGGACTCAAACAGCTCCCACTCTGTGCCCCAAACTTTCTACCACACTAATTTTATGTTCATTTAGCATCTTGCGTTGCCAAATTTAGAGAAAAAATGTCTTGTTTATATTGCACTATGGTCGAATATATTATTCCTTTTTTAAACACTTTCTGTCTAAGAAACTCCAACAATTCCCAAAAATTTTTAATTTACGATTTTCTCATTTTTAAATTCTCGCATTTTTGTTTGATGATTTTCTTCGACTAAAATTAGATTATTAGAAAATAGATGATTTGTTAACTTTGTCTTACTCCAACTTAACAATTTTCCCTTGATTTCCATTTCCTTCTGTTGTCATATTAAATGGTTGTTAGAGATTAGTCATTATCCTTAATTTCATCAGATTCATACTGAAACCTACTTGCGTTAATTGTCATTGCCCACAATTTATGCATTTCGGTTCATCCCGGTTCATTTTATCTTTTTAAATATGTTTCTCAACCCAGAGTAAACAGCTTAAAGGACAACTTGACTCAATTCTTTTTTTTTTTAAATAGTTTTGAAATAATTTTGAATTTTTTGCGCTAGATGCTCGTGAGGAAAACCAAACCAAATTTAAAAAAAATGTTTTAGCTCTCTTAGACAGTGTTTTTCTGATAAAAAAGGACTCAAACTTTATTGTTCTTTTAAAAGCTGGAAGTAATAACTATTTCACACATTATATATCCTAGTATTTTTGTACTCTGTCCAACATTTAAATCTTCTACGCGAACAGTGGATCCAAAAACTTTCTATTAATATCGAGAAGAACAATGGGTTAGGAATATTTTTTTAAGTGTATTAATATCGTTAATTAAATACTTTGATTTACCCTAAACATTGGAATTCTTAGTTATTTAGCTCTTATTTGCTTTGAGTATTAAACACAGTTTTTCTTTAATTTCTGCTTCTTCTTTAACGTTTCTTCGCAGGTTTTTCCATCTCCAATGTTGAATGTAGGCAGTCTACATCGACGCTTTCGTTATCAGTTAACCATTTTCCAAACAAAATATAAACTAGTTTGCAATTTGAGGCATCCTTGTAAAAATGTATATGTCGAATGCCTTTTAGAGTTTTAACTCCGCCCACTTTTCGATAAAGTTTTAGAGGTTTAAATAGAACAGTTTGGATGGTGAAAAAATTTTTACTAAATAAGATTTCTTTATCTATCTCTCTTTTCTCAGTTTGCACCATTAGACGTGTTCGTGAGCTTTTATTACGCGCATTCTTAACACACATAATCGTGTGAAGTTTATAAAATACGTTATCTCATGGTCACCATTTGAACTTCCAAGCAATACTTTGCTATCGAGTTCATGAGTCACACAGCAGGAGTGATGTTTAGCTTTTGATTAACACACACTTTCATCATAAACACTGGAATTAAAGTTTCTTGTACCACGATGTGAAAGTTCTGTTTATCAGCACAACTTGTGCAATTAGGTCAATGTTTCCATACCGATGACACAAATTATAATTTTATGGTCAGATCCTGAAAAGTACTATTGCAACTTTACAGACTTAATTGTCTTTTTAACCACCATTTCGTGGCAAGAAAGGTGACCATAAAAAAATGCCTTCAAAATTTTTTTGGCTAATTTAACATTTATTGTAGAGGGCAACCAAATTTGTTCAAACCTTTTAGAATTACAGATTTAGATTAGAGTAAGATCAGATTAGACTGACAAAATACTGTTATCATTCTTTGGAACGACAAACATTTTTCAACGGAATTTGTTTTGAAAGGTTGATTATTTAAGATGTCATGTAAGTATTAAACATATTTATTAATTATTAGAAATAGTAAGAGCGTATTTTAATTTCACTGATACTAAATAATAAAATCTAAAATATCTTCTTTTTTAGGATTACGCGTATGTTATAGATACTTACTACATAAAATAAAAAATACAGTATAAATTCGATTGATTTGTTGCTTTATTTGCGATGGTAAAAATCTGTACAAAATTTTAAATTTTGTTTAAATAAAATATTGCCACATCAGTCGTAACGGATGCCTTTCTCAACTTAATAAATACCTAACGATTATTGAAAATACGTTAAAAGGAAAAGCACTAAATCTATATCGCTATTATCTTTACTTTCTTCTTCGCAGATAAATAATCCTCAATATAAATGTAAGTTATATTAAAACGAAACTGAAAGAAATCTCACTATTATTGAAATTATCATTACAATAACAAAGCGGTTCAATCACAAGTGATCGAATCTACTTTATCTTTTCAGTGGACGCCAAAGACAATTTTGTGTGCTTTCAAATGAATTATCAAGAGAAATTACGTCGAAGCTCTTTAGTAACGTATGGATTTCCGACAAAAGAATCAAGTGCGAGATGAAACTTAATTGTCGAATATAAAACGTAAAAGTTTACGGTGCAATGGATCGAAGGATGAGTTATTGGAAAGTGATGTAAACGTGTACCTCTATAGCTGATATGCCAACTCATCAAACAGTAACTGTGCTTTAAAGCTAAACGATAGACGATTCTTTGTTATTTTATGGAAGCAGTATCTCTATTCCAACGTTGATAGTTTAAGCAATTATTTTCTCTTTTGTTGTCTAAAGGCAATAGTAACACGTTACCAAGTTGAACAAACGGTGATGTAATAAGTTTGAGGCGATTCGAGAAGACATTTGAAATGGTGTAAGGTGGGCGATACAGACCGACTACGCCAAAACCGATGTGAATTGAAATGTCAATGTAGCGAGACGACTGACCGCTGCCATTGAAAGACCGTTGGAGCATCTCAGAGTAAACGATGCTATCAGTCAAAGAAGTCCCTTGTCGAAGGACCGGAAAGAGATAGATCGCCGCAATCAATGAGTAATCATATCCTGCGCGTTAATGCCAGATCTTTTTTCATCGTAAAGATATGTCACTCAAGGTAAACCAAAAAGCGACTTCTAATGAAACAAAGAAAGAAAATGCAATATAAAGACTTCGTTATGCTTTTCCTCCCTTATAACTAAAACATATAGCAACGTTATATAATAAATAATCCGTTGGGAAATAGAAACCGCGTCGTTTATCAATGGCATAATAAGTAGGTATCATATTACGAAGGTTTTTCGTTTTATATCTAGAACAGCAGCACCAAGTAATGGAAATTTTGTATTGTGAATCTGTCTAATCGTATTACAAAAAATATTATGTCATCTTGCATTTCCCTAAAAATTCGTCCGTTGAACTGTATAGTTTTTAGAGTTCTGGCTTTGTATTCATAAATCTGGGGCACTTTACGACAGCGGGACAACAGGGTCACGTATAACAGACTTTAGAGAACTAAATAGAATCCTGGCTAATCCCGCAATCCTTGACGTTGACGACGACGTTTAGTTATACAATCATACATATTAATTTTTAATTGGCTTGATGAATTATATGAGAGTGCATCAAAATGACTAATTTATAAAGAGGAAATGTATTTTATTTAAAATTCTGTATCTCCGTTAACAACCCGATCGTACAAACTGCAGAAGTGGTTAAACGTAAAGGACTCTGCATGTAATCCTCATAACTGTTAAATAATTTAATATATTTGGTTCTGAGAAATGGTTTTAGTGTGAAGTAAATTTCTTTACAATATTTTAATGGTAACCCTATCAGTAAGTGTTGCTGTTTACATTCATGTCGTGTTATTTTTAATTCCGTGAAAGCTAATCTTAGGGCTCAGATTTAAATATATAAGAAGATTGTATATGTAATCTGATTTACATCAGACAACATCCCTTGTTGTCATAATTTTTGCTCAAGTACTTGTACACGTCAGAATGTAATTGTAATGTTAACTTTGGGTTGACAAGATACGGCCGTGTTTAGTTGAAATGTTTGACCAGATAAAAAATTGTTGGATATTGCTAAGAACTTTTTATTAACCTCATTTGATAAATGTCGCGAATTTGGACTTCTATTAATGTGAATTTACATATTTATATCGTAATACGCATTAGGTTTACTTAATCTTTGAAGTTTTTCCTGATCTACATTTGTTTATTTACTGCCAAGTAAAAAATTGGTATGGCATTAAAAGAATGGTAAAAAATTCGAAGGTTTTTAGAATGATCAGTCTACAGCGATGTTTTAATAGCTCGTATTTCTTCTCTGACGTCTTTGTCGTTTGCCCTAATTTAATACGATTTAGGTAGAATTAATTTCAAAAATATTTTTCTTGATACAAGGTACTCTACCAAGAAGTTATACACCAAACAGTTACATCACTATGTTAAATTGCATATTTAAATTTACCTTAAGAAGATATAAAAATGATATAATATGAATGTACTATCAACTAGTTCTTTAGCACAAATGTTGTTCAAATCACGGACTCAACCATCATTGTCTACAATTTGGTATTTAAATTTACCTCGTGGTAACAACACCAATTTATCTTAGATGTGCTCTAAAGTATTAATTTATGCATTATTTTGTCTTAAAACAAATTAACATTATGCTGTAAGTAAATTACAGTTTTGACTTTTACCCTTTGCTCTAAATGTTTCAATTCTTGAATTTAAATGAACGATTCTTTAACACTTTTTTTTAAACAAAACACCCTATATTTTGTTCCATATTTAGATATATTATTTTATCAATTTTTCAACAATCTCGTCAATCATCTCTGATTGCAAGTTAATGTAATACGTTGTTTGGTTCTTAACCTTCTCAGGTGGAAGATACAAAAAGTTTAACAAATAAAAATAAGGCTTTTTTAACCCACTGTAATGAGTTCACAATTTTGTAAGTTGTATGCGAATTTAGAAGAAATCGGCAAAAGGTTCACATTTTGGATAAATGTGACAATAATTGAACCTTTATTTTTCGTGGTTCTACTCACACGGTCAAGAATCAATGCTTTGGCAACACTGGACTCTCTGACCGATGATAACAGAAATGTGCGATAAATTAGAAATCTCCTATAAATTACGAGATAATGTTAATTAATTAAAAAAGTAGGCAATTAGGAAAAACTACTTTTACATTTTTTTCCCATAAAAGTGAAAGTTCTTTAACTAACTTAAAATGCCAAAAGGAACCAAGTGAACACTTAAAATTAAAGATAATTTATAACTCTTAAGGGTATATAGCGATTTTTAATTTGTTGATCAATTATTAAGAAAGTTGTATTAATCCAATGTAAACTACAGAAACCATTAAAATAACTTCGGTCTAGAGAAATAGAATACATTTTATGTTGGTCAAAATCAACATGCATCACATGGTTCAATTCAGTTTTCCACAAACTGTTAATTTTTGCATCAGACTTTTGATCAAATTTTTAAAAACAGATACGTTTTTAACGATTTCTATACCCTTTATTGTATTCTATGGAATACAAGTGGTGTTTTATTTATGATTATTAAGGTTGCGTAATTCACTAAAGATAATCTATCAAAATATCTACGCTTTTGCACTATTATGAATTTAATTTATTTATATTCTAGATTATTTATGTGTCTAGGTTCTTAAAAACATCAGTAAAACAACTCACAAATACCTATTATCGACCTTTAACAGATTTTTTTGGGTTCATTGATTAAATAATCATCAAGAGTATCAACGATTTCTTAAATATTGTCAAGCAATTCCCACCTTAAAAAATGAAATGAAGAGACGTTCCCATTTGGATTTGACACAAACATCGATACATTTAGAACAGCCAAATTGTTTTTAGCACAAGAATCATTTTCATATTTCATTAATTTTAAGCATTCATTTTTTCTCTCTATCATATTAAGACCACTATCTGCAGCAATAGATTTTCATTTTCTGTCAAAAATGGTAAATACTCTGCATTTAAAGTATCTTCATGAAAGTATTGTCCAAATTTATCTCCTGTTTTTAAGTCCATACCAGACATTAATGGCTCAAGTTTTTTAGAATTTGGTATTTGTATTCCAATGCGGATTTTTCCCTGCCTCAATAATTGCAATTGTGAGGTTTTACTATTTCCTGTTGTGAAATCGAAACTCGTCACTTCAAAAAATTGTGTCGACAAATTATGTAGTTTTATACTTAAAATTAAATAAATTCGTCACATCCCAATTTGTTTTTCTTTTGAATTGAGGTTTAGAGATACATTACTATTGTACCTCCATGTCTTCTGCAAATTTTGAAGCCTTCGAAAGCATCGGTACAAATCTTCCTCTCCACATTAACAGAAGTGCTTAGAACATGTGTACACCAACTTGGAAGTCCTTCTTTGTACTGAAGTTAGGAGTAGTGCATTCTTCTTACACTTGCCACAGATTAGTATTTTACTCACTTGCAGTAAAGAGAAATAACATGGTTTATCATTGAACGGTACATATAATTTATTTTTAATTTCTCGAAAAAAATACTAAAACAAGAACAAAAAAAATTACACATTATTGGTTCAGAATAAAATTAAATTCTAATCTTGAATAACATATTATTTAAGAAATGCTGGTATAATTGATATAGAAGACTATCTTTAAGAATACAGTGATATTTGCATTATGAGCAGAAATAAAGATTTTTAAAATTTAATTGTCAAAGTTTGAAAGTAGTCCAAATTTTATTGATTTATTGATCTAGCATTGATGGCATAAAAGAAAAAAAGTGACTGGGTATAAAAAGTGACTGGAAGGAAGTGAATATGGTATAAAAGAAAGGAGTGTAGAAAACACAGCAAGAACGAAAGATAATAGAAAACAACATCATGTTGAGCATAGGAAATTAAGATACAAAAAGAAATGACATGAAGAAGTTAGTTATCGGACAAGACTGGAGAAAAATATAGAAACGACTAAACAAATGATTCAAATGAAGAGAAATTAAAGACCTTTAGCGAAATAATAAAAAATGTTTTAAGTTAAACCAAAAATGATTCTATAGAACATTGAACACTTTAAGAACAGAAAAGATGCAAAATTTAAAATAATAAATGGCAAAAACAGAGAGAAAAGAAACAATTGATAGAAGAAAATTTTGAAGAATTACTAAATAATCCCCAAAAGGAGAAAGAAACTGAAAACAATGAGCTAGGAAGAGAAACAGAAAAACAGGTGAGAAGGAAGGAAGGACATGAAAAAGTAATAAAACTAAAATAATAGATGAATATATATACTATTAAATACAGACAACAACATTTGGATAGAAGAAAAACTAACAAAGCACTAAATAGCAACATTAATCATGTGAATACACAAGAAGGTAGATTATAAGAATGTATAATAATTATAGACGAGTAATACTACTAACTACATGTATAAATATAAGGAAAAATTCTTGAAATAAGAATTAGAATAAATGAAGAGATGATGGAAGAGAAAGAAGTGAGTTCAGACTAGGAAAGACCGTACAGACATATGAAAGACATATATACAATAAAACAGATCACATAGAAAGTACGAAAAAAAAGTATAATATATTTGGCATTGTTGGATTTAGAAAAAGCTTTTGACTTGGTATACAGAAACACCATATGTAGAAATTGCTTCAGGAAAGATGTGTAAGCCCAACACTTGTGAGCTTGACTCAAATAAGATACAAGAATAACTTAAACCAATATAATAGACAAGAAAGTATTCAAAACATTGACATACCTTATGGGATTAAGATAAAGCAGATTCTATTTATAATATTCATGAATGGAATAGTTAAAAAATGTAAGAAATGAATGAGAAAATTGAACAATTGGAAATGCGCAATATCAATGTATCTGAAAGATAGCGCGGATAATGAAAAAAATAATAATTGGAATCTACTAAATAGAATAAATATTAATAAAACTAAAACAAAGGTAACAACAATAAAGAAGGCAAATTGACTGTAATATGCAACAAAAAAATAAACTTAACCTTCGATTGAAATAGAACTGTTTAAAATAGTATATCGTTCTACACTCTACAGCTGCAAACTGTGGATACTCACAAATTAAGAAAAAGCAAGATAAAGGGACCGAAATAAAATATCTAAAAAAATAAAAAGAATAAGACTAAGAGATGAACTAAGAAGCACTAATATAAGAAAGAAACTGGATGTAGAAAAATAGTAATACATATACGTACTAACATATTAATAGATTAATGGCTTTTAAAACTAACTGCTGTTTCAAATGTGATGATTTAAGCTAAACGATAAATGACTTTCCGAACAGATCAGGTGCATATCTAAACAAAACAGACAGCTAGTGGCTTCATTCAAGACGTATAGACGGCTATAGGCTGCTAAAAACCCAATTCATATTTTCTCAATTCTAATATAAACGGAATTTTAGGTTAGACTTGATTTTCCATCAAGCTTACGATAATGTTAATCATGTTCAACTGTAAAACTTCCGTCAACACGAAAAAGACCATGGTTTTAAAATATTTCTAGAGTTCCCCAAAACGCTTTTGTGCTTTTTAATGAGTTTATTAATAGTGCGGTGACGGTAATTACGGTCGGAGCTTTTACGCGAAATACCATAAATACTATTAAGAGCGTTTTTCAGAGTCAGAATAGAGTGACAAGAAATTTTGAATTTTCTTGGTGTTAATCAAAACACACTGTTTTTGAAGAATATATATTTTTTGAGACGCCCAAATAAGCTGCAACATTGAGTTAGTTCAAAAAATTTGGATAAGTAGATCTCTTTGACAAAGTCTAAAGTAGAGTTAATAGAGGGAATAGAAACACCTCTGACTTTAATTCCATCTACCAGTTGTGAGTGAGATCAATCAAAATCAAATAACAATTTAGATAAGAAGAAACCGTAATAGTCCAAAACAAGTGTATTAATTTTGGGATAATGGTACAATGATTAAGTAAATAGTATAAGAATCGATAAAAGTATGAAGTTTCTTTATGCAATATTGGCTTCAGCAGGTTAAAGGCATGAGGAAGCATAAGGAATGAAAAAGTGAAAAGATTACAATCATTTACAAAAAGCGTTTTGCTCAGAGCATGATCTAGATACTAATAAGAGTACTGATCTATAGAAAATGTGGATCTTTTATAGAAGAATGAAAAAACTCATACGTCGGAAAGTACCGTAAAGACAGATTTACAATGAAATTAGGTGTATTGAAAAAATTCAAACTGTTTAGGTTGAGTTAAGGCGTGCGTATCTATTTTTATGTCCGTTTCCTAGAACCAAACGACATGCTCTCTCGCTTGAACACGTTTCAAGACTAAAACTTGAAATGATCGAAAAGAACGAAAAAGAAAATTGCGTTTTTGACAGAAAATATTGTTAAACAGTTAGTGGTCGTGATTATTCTATCGAAGTAATTACTTATTGGATCAAAAAATAGTTTAAACTAAAGTTGGTGTATAATTAAATTAAAATAACTTTTAATTGAAGAAAAATTGAGAACAGTTTGTAAATATTCCAGAATGGATTATGTTCATAATCAGATCTCAGTATTAAGGTATAAAATGTGGAGTAAAAATTAGATTGGGGGATTATGAATATCAATTTTAATTGTACAATTTAATGATTTTATAAAGGGGCGCGATTTAGAAAGTCTTTATTTAAGTGTTAACTTTTAAAGTCGGTCATGTCATGTCATTATTTATTTGTATAACTATTTGGCTAAGTCATAAAAATACACTTTCTAAATTGTAATTTTATTTTTAATAAATTTTCTGAAATATGTATCTATAATTTTTTAATTTTACTTAAAGCAATTTCAAATTTAATTTCAATTTTTCCACGATTATCAAGTCCTAATCTAGAATCGTGTGCATACAGAGCTAGATGAATGCAGAAGTAGCCTATGTCCAGATTTAAGGAAATTGAGTTATATGAACCTATGTCCACAAAAGAGGCTCACCTTGTATGCAGAAAAATCCTAACTCTACATCTTTACCGTTGCGCTAGTATAGTCCTTATTCTAACGATCCTATGTAACAACGTTTAAAAATTTATTATGCAGTAGTAGCTTATGTCCTTGTAGTGGACATAGGTTTAGTTCCATGAGCAAATCTTTGGACATAGGATAGTGTATGTGGAGTGGAGTTAGGTTCCTTCTGCATTATACCTTGTGATATTTGATGTGAAGGTGTGCGGTGTAAATTATCGTATTTGTGAAGTGAAAATGGAAAGTAGGAAATGAAAATACTGCAGATGGTTAGAACATCTACCACTGTAATTGAACAAAGAAAAATAGAGGTAAACTTTTAGTTTTTATAGTATGTGTTTTTTATAAGGTTAGAAAAGATTAACAATAACATCGGTTAGTAACGGCGCGAATTTAAATTTCGTTTTATTTTACATTACGAAACAATCATAGAAAAACTTTTTAAATTCGAAATAAATTGCTTTTGGAGAATACAAATTTAAAAGTAAAAATTGCCAAATTAACGTAAATAATATAATATAATTTGTGCCACAGGAGATGTTTCTGCTACGGAGGCATTAAAACATAACGCAAAGACACCTTCAGTGGATCCGATCTGTAAGACAATAAGCGTAGACAATATATGTAAAAATATGACCTCAACTTCCGCCTCAGTTGAAAATCAACATCAAAATACTGTTCCAATTATGCCCCCTCAACTTAATCAAAATACTGATTGCGTAATATCAGATAATAATTTACAAGCAGAATATTCCGATGAGGATCCATATGCAGACGATAGTGGTTCATCGTACGTACCGAGTTCAGAAGATGAGAGTAATAGTGAAACAGAGAAGGACATAGTGGAAAATAATGTTGTAAAAAAGTTGAAAATGACGATTACAGTAGCAAGAATGCCAAGAAAAGTGTTTCAGGTAAGAAGAGGAAACGAAACAAGGAATCATGGAGAAGAAGCGTAATAAAGAAATGCAGAAACAGCGGTAAAGGCTACCGTAACTGGAAAGGAAAAGACATAAAGGAATGAAGTTTAAAAACCCATGCAAAACCTGCAAACTGAAATGTACTTTAAAAATCACTGAAGTCCAAAGGAAAAACATATTTTCACACTTTGTAGACTTTGTGCCCAAGAAGAGAATACGATTAAGAAGAAAAAATAGAGAGGAATATGAAGCACCAACCAACAAAGAACCGACTGTAGGTCAAGGGAGATTGACAGTGTTACTTCTACAAATAGCAGCCGAAGAGTAATGACATACATCTATCACGTTCCATCTGACAACAATCTAAAGGTTCGTGTATGCCAAACATTTTTCTTCGCACTTTAGATGTAAGTCACCAAATGGTTAAGACAGTGCCAAAAAGTGACAACGGCAGGGACTGTTGAAAGTGATAGACGGGGACACGCACAGTGCAATTCTAGGTTCCCTGATAGCATAAAAGACTCAGTTCATCAGCATATACAAGCATTTGGGCCTGTAGAAAGCCATTATTGCCGGTAACTCTTAACGTAACTCAAATGTATGAAATGTACAAAGCCTATTGTAAGGATAAAGATATAAAGCATTTTGCGTCAGAATCAGTATATAGACAAGTTTTTTTAATTACGATTTCAAGATATCTTTTCATCCCGAAGAAAGATCAGTGTGGAGTTTGCACAAAATTCGAAAATTCAGCATTAGAAGAAAAATCAGAAATGACAATAATTATGGAAACCCACAACGTAAACAAATTACTTTCAAGAGAACACAAACAGAAGGACAAGGAGCGAGCTATAACAGAAACTTCCTTCTGCGCTGCTGTATTCGACCTTCAGCAAGTGTTGCCCATTCCTAAGTGTGAGGTGGATCAAGTTTATTATTCTAAAAAACTGGCCACTTACAATTTAACTGTATTTGACTTAGGAAACAAAGCTTGTACTTGTTTTATGTGGCATGAGGGCATTGCTGCGAGGGGTTCCAACAAATTGGTAGCTGCATTTTTCAATTCATCACCAATAAAGTACAGGAAGGGATAAAAGAGATTTGCTTGTTCTCTGATAACTGCAAAATCGAAATAGATTCATGTTTTGCCTATACGCCTATTGCTCTGTAAAGTATGGGGTAATTATAACACACAAATTTTTAGAAAAGGAACATACCTATTGAGAGAGCTGCAAAGAACATACCAATTTACATACCTTCGCAGTGTTATGCGCTGGTGCGAAGTGCCAAGAGAAAGAAACCTTACACTGTTAGAGAAATGTCGCGATATGATATTTTCGATCTTAAAGCATTGCTGCAGGATACCACGATCAATTGGGAGAAGGACACTGACAATAATAAAATCAGCTGGTCTCGAGTGAGGGTAGTTCAATCTGATCCTGAAAATCCATATTTGCTGTTATTAAAAACTGAAGACGAATGCTTCCTATTCGAAGCGAATATAACTTAAAACTACTACACAAAAAACCACTACCAATTCGTAAAGACAAATTTGACGTTCTCCAAACATTATGCAAAGGCAAAGCCATTCCAGTTGAATATCACGATTTTTTTTCTAGCCTGCCTTACAAGTCAAACCACCAGATGGAAAATAATAACACAAATTCTGATGATGAAGGCGAGGACTAGTTCTGATTAAAGTGTCTTATTTTAAAATTATTTTTTGTTTATTACTTTAAAGGTTTGTTAATAAAGTTAAATTATGTGAATTTAAAAATAAAGTTACTTTGTCAATGACTAGATATTATTTTTAACAAAGGCTAGCTCTAGAAAGCTGGTCTAATGCAAGCTGTGTTAATGACGTGGCCAAACTAGTAAACATTTTTATCTGATGTACAATAAACAGCAAAAACGCTAGTATGTTTAGTATCTTACATCCATTATTATGGACATAGGATAACAGGTAATAAGTACTGGTATCCTATGTCCCTGAAAAGCCTTAGTTTTCAAAATTTTCAATTTTCTAGGAAGGACATAAAAACTGACTGCAAGTTAATCTAAATGCCCCAGAAAAACTTCCATGAAAGATATAATTTACAGTCACAAAAATAAAAAAACCAAACAAAATCTAATACATGAAATTAGAATGCGTCTCCTGTTAAATTCATCTTTTGCGACATAGGCTACTTCTGCATTCACCTAGATCGAATTGGAAACAGTACTTGGAAAATAATTATGACTAAAACAATCGTATATTATGTTAATAATATTAACTTAATTTAATAAATATGCAACATTAATTACGTGTTAGATTTTAATACTATTTAATTTAATTTCGGGAGAAAATTTTGTTGAAACCACATTTTTAATCCTATCAAACTGTGTAACCTGAACATCAATACAATGCATTTAGAACTTATACGTATTACTACGACATCAGATTATTAATTATTAATAATCTACTAATGGTTGCAGTTGACCGGTTTGATAGTCAACGCACTGTAAATAGAACTTTTCCGAATTACGCGTTTCCCTAAAGCATCAATGTACGATAAATTATTAAAAACAGTGTTTTTGCGTAGAACTCTTCGTGGTTCTGATTCTAAAAACATGTATATAGAAAATGAACATTTTGAAACATCGAAAAAGAAAATAAACGTCTAAGAGCGTATAGAAACTGCGCCGGGAGTAACACAGCCAATATGCTGAAGAAGAAATGCATTAATTAGGGGGCTAAAAAAACGTCACTAGGCTTCATTTTACCTTATGCTGTTTACTAGAATTAAAAAGCGCAACTCGATAATTAAGTTGTAAATAATTAATCATCGGATCATAACATTGTTTAAACGAAAGTTGTGTGAAAGTATATTAGAAATAACTTTTATTAAAAAAATATGTGGGTAAGTAATATCTTTCAAAATATTATAGCTAAACGAAAAGTGATGTAGGTTAAATCTAATATCTAATAAAAACAAACTGGTTAATTAAAACGGTAAGTGTAACTAATGAATAAATGTTGATGCAGTTAATGGAAACCAAGATGCAAACTGATGACTATGATTATTAAATTAGATACTAACTAGATAACATAAATCAATCAGCAAGCTAACGTTTAATCGAACTAGTTACTTTAATGAAACCACTATAAATTACCTAAACTTGATTCTACGTTTTAAATCCAATTTTAGGCATTGTATTTAGATGACTTACTCTAAATTGGTTATGAATAAGTATGTAAATTATATAAATTTGAAATCTACGAAAATAATCTTTGTTAAGTAAGTAAGGGCCGACCCTTTAAATATCTACGCTAGTACGTAATTCATGAAGTTCTTAATCCATACCTAAGCTCGGTCGTGTAAAGGTTCACTTAGTGCTACGTCACTAAACATTTAAATTTTTGATGAAAAAATCGATAACGCAATTTTACAAAGTAAACTGAATTCAATGTGGGTTCTATTCGATGTCGATACCAGTGACATAATGACTTTAGAGTCAATTAAGGATCACATTTGAAATAAAAAAATGCAGTTAGTAGAATTGATTTTTTTAGTTTACGAAGTTTCTTCGAACGACTTTTTATTTTAAACTTAAGGAAGTTATATCTGCCGTTTTAGAAGTTATAATAATACGAGGATAAGATCTATTGGTTTTAAATAAACCAAAACTGCTGTTAAGAATTGATTTTGTCCGGTTCTTCGTGATTTAAATCATTCCTCACTTTACAACAAGATTTGTTCGTCGATTTTTGTTTTCAACTTTCCAAGATTTGTATAAATAGAAATAGTTTATAATTAATTTGTTTGTATACTAAATTTTACAAGTAAAAGGCCGGTGCATGTAATTAGAATTATTTATATGTATACATTCCAAAGACAAAAGAATAGGTTAATTTTGACGTGTTTTTAATTCGGAATTTCATTTTAAATTTAACACATAATTATTACTTAACAGACGTTTTTACAAGTTTCTGTTTGACTAGTTAATCCGAGTTTATAAACACGTTAAAACTGCTCAAGTTCTTTGCAACTTCAAAAACAAAACGTATTTTTGAAAAAAGAGCGTGTTTAATTAATTTATTGAAAACAAAAGAAGCATTATTGAACGCAAGAACAAGACAGGTAGTATTTAATTTAAGCAACAAAATTAAGTACAAAACCGCTTAATCAAATCTCTCGTGCAAAATCAAACATTTATGTTGAAAATTTTTACAGATCTATTAGTTAAGAAGTAAGTTACCCAGGTCTTAATGCAAGTAAGATTTTCTCGAATTTACATTTTAAAGATACCTAATCTTCATTATTATTCTACTTCGATTTTCGTTATAGCGCGTCTAAACGAACTCATTAGCAACTTGAAAATTAGCAAAAATATCAATTCCGATGATTTGCGAAATTTACTTTTTCATTACTAATTTTTTTACGATTTAATTTCCAGTAAAAATTGGATACATACTTATACCAAAGAATTATTTTTTCGCGTTATCGATTTATCATTAAAATATGTAACACATATTCTAAATTTTAAATGAAGTGGAAAAAATAATGGTCTTATAGTATAACCACTTGCAAATTTTAATTTAGTAAATAATTGCACCGAAAACACGGATTACGATTAATCCAGACTTTTTGACAACTAAAGGACAATTTTCCAGTCCCTGGTTAAAGTTAATTTTGTGTTAAATTTATCTTAAGCCCACGACTGAAAGACTCTGTTAATCGATCAATTGGAATACATATTATTAAGTCGATTTGTTAACAAGAATTTTTTTAGTGTGTTACGCTATCAAACCCTCAAATTAAAGCGCAATAATTGAAGTTGTTTTACAGGTTTGAGGGAGGGTAAGGGGGAGTTTTTAAAGAAATGTCTCTAACACTATTTGTGCTCGAGGCAAATGTCTAATAATCGAGTCGCACAGCCTATATTTATTGAATTGAATTATAGTATGTGATGTCTATGCATTTGACACCTCAATACAATTAGTTCTATAACCCTATCACACATATCTTCATTCAACTTATTCGGTAAACTATATAGTATATTGTGTTGCAAGGGCAGAAAATCGGCTTTAGCTAAACCGTTTTATGCATGTGTGACACTCAATGGTTTTTCGCCTACCAAAAAAACAAAAAGTAGGAAAATATAACAAATATCTTTAATTTAACAAATACAGAAAAAATTGGTAACAAACTTCAATAATAATAAAAAATAACTTCAATAATAAATAACGCATTTATTTATTATAGTAATTAATGTTAATTATACCTTGAGCCTATATTATGGATGGTAATACCAGAATTTATAGGCATTTGATAGGTGTTTGAGGTGCTAGCTGAATGGTTACTTATCTCTATGGATGAAGTTGATGGTGCATTGGAATTATCTAAATTAATTGGCAATTCATTTATTTGATCGGAAATAGTTAACATATCAGTTGTGTTGTTTGTGTTAGAATTACGTTGCTGGTCTTGACTTGTTACGATTTTTTAGAAATGTTAATCTTATTCGACAAGCAGTCATCAATATATCCTTCTGCAACTGCAGAAGAACGCCAACCTCCATGCTTTTGAGTGTTATCAAATCACTTCAGAGTTAGCTAGAAGGGTAGCAGAGCTACGGCGGAAGCAATGTCCTGTGTATGAACTAGATTCAGGCAATTTTAAAAGTAGCTATTTTTCCTGGAATTTTGCTGAATGTGTTTTTTCTATAGGTTGGATTGTACATTTATTGTTCTTGTAATAAATAAACAGACGGTTATGAAGAGTGTGAATAGGTCTAAGAGAAATATATTTGTTGTATATTGTAAGTAGATTTAATTCATCAACTGCTTTGTTTGTGATTGTAAACGTTCTTGTAATATTATTTTTTGTTTTGGAACTGTAACAATCAGTATATCTCTATATTATCTATGTGATCAAGCTTCATGTTTAATAACTCATTTCGGCGACAAGCTCCATCAGTGGCGGCTTGTCCATAGGGTCAATTGGTCAATGACTTCCCAAAAATTTTGACAATATATAAAAAATATTAATTATTACGTGTTTTATTAAAATAGGTAATTTACTCGCAAAAATCGCAAGTGGCAAGTATTATTAACTTAAAATTTATCGGCCGTCGTTCGTAATTCATCCTCCTTAACCTTGGGCTGGCGGTGCGAATTGTCCTCATTGAATTAGATCTACCCGGAAAAACTCGAAAAAACGTGCAGCGCCCGAATAAACGCGAACATCCGAAGCAATAATCAACTTTGGGTCATAAGCCGACTTCGAATAGGGTGTACATCTACGCTCGATTTTTGATTCGATTTTCGGGTGTTTTAAATCAATTTTAAAATTTATATTGATATTTTTACTGTTGTTGTGTTGTTTTGTAAAAATACTATTTTTGGTTCGCGTGTGCATGCGCTATAATAGAAAATGTCGGTAGTGCAGAAAATTAAACAACTAAAAGTGCTAACAAACTTAATTTTACAAAATTAGTTGAGTTTAAGGCAAATGGTCGTCCTTTGCCAGAACTAAGTTTACGACAAACTAGCAAAGACAAAAATAAAGATGTTCATGGAAACTTTCGAAAGGTAATGTACGATTTAGCTGACTGGATATGTGGTTGTGAAGTATCAAATGTATTTTACTGTTTTGTTTGTTTATTATTGTCTCGTCAGACTCGCTATGGTGCAAATCCGGTGTAAGCGATTTAAAACATTTAAAAGAGAAATAAAAAAACATGCTTCGTCTGCAGAACACATGAAATGCTCGGTAAATTTTGCAACCGTAGGAAATGTTGATATTCGTACACAGCTAGACAATGCTTATAGAAAATCCTTAGAGATTTTAATGAGAATGTTTCGAAAAATCGCTATATTTTGAACAAAATTGTAGATTGTATAAAATTTTGCGGTGCATTTGAGTTGGCACTACGTGGCCATGATGAAACGGCTTTATCTGATAATCCAGGAGTTTTTAGAGGACTTATTGATTTTGTAGTCGAGTTGGATCCGATTTTAAGGAGCATATGGAGAAGGCAACCGTTTTTAAAGGAACATCCAAATAGATTCAGAACGATCTACTTGACTCGATGCTGGCTGTAGTTCAGGAACAAATAAAGCAAGAAATTAAATTAGCTAAGTATGTTGCTGTGCAAGTGGACGAAACTACCGACTAGTTCTACTAAAACCCAAGTGGTTTTATAATTCGTTATATTTTGTCTGGCCTTGTACACTAACGGTTTGTAAAATTTGTAAATCCTTTAGGAACCACAGCTTCACACCTTACAAATGTAATTTTTCATGAATTAGAATATCTTGACATTCATAAATTTCCAGAAAAATTAATTGGGCAAACTTACAATGGGGCGTCGACAATGAGCGGAAAATTGGAAGCGTACAAAAAATTAAAGAACATTACCCTGCCGCGAATTTTATACATTGTTATGCCCACCAATTCAACTTAATTTTACAAAAGCAGCAGGTAAAGATAAAAGCACAGCGGTTCTGGATGAGTTTGTAAAAGCTCGCTTACCTAGAGCAGCTCCCACGAGGTGGTATTTTAATGTACATACGTTGTGTGGAAACTGTGTTTGTTTATAGTGCAGACATTCTGTTGTGAAGATTCAAAGACGATTAATCAAGCGATTGGTTTAAAAAGCTTTTACAAAATGAAGATTTTATATTTTGGTTGAACTTCTTCTATCTTGTAATGCCCCATTGTGACATACTTTTTAATGAACTTCAAAAACGTAGTATAGACATTTTATCTGTAAAAAATTATATCGACTCCTTTAAAAGTTCAATCCAAGCAGTTCGCGATAAAATTTTAAATGACCTATCCTCGGAGATGCCTACAATTTCGTCAAATACTACTAAGCGATCACGTAAAAATGAAGATTCTAAGCGTCGAGTGGCTTTGGAAGTTTGCGACATAATCATTTCTGAAATGCACCATCGGTTTAGTTTCAGTGATCATTTAGTGATCAGCCAACTGTTTTATAGTGATCAGTTTGAAAATTACAAAAACAATTTTCCAGATAATATTTTAAATTTGGTTAAAAAGACTATCCTTCTATAAATTTCTTAAAACTAAAAACTGAGCTACAAGTTATTTATGATCGTCCTGATTTCCGCGGTAGTTCTGGGTGCTGTTCCACTACTTCAACTTTTACGAATAATAACTTGAGTGAAACGTTTTCTGAAACTGTCAATTTATTAACTTTACTGTGCACACTGCCAATGACAACTGTTGAAAGTGAGCGTTGTTTTCGACCTTAAATAGAATAAAGACCTTCTTACGCAACACCATGGGGCAAGACAGATTATCCGTTTTAGCGATGTTGAGTATCGAGAAGTCATTTGTAAAAGGAATATGCGATTTTAACGAACGTGTTGTTCAACACTTTTTCACTGCTAAAGAACGAAGAATGGACCTCCAGTTTAAGACCATTTAAAGCGGAATTTAAAGTTAAAATATTTATATTTTTTAAAGTATACCTATTTTTTAAATTAATTTTTGACCTCCCAATATGATTGACCACGAGCCGCCACTGCGTGAGTCCCATCATAAGAGAAACCTACAATTCATATTAATAATATTAATAACAAAATCGAAATTAGTTTATCTATGTAATTTGTTTACCTTCATCATAAGATATTCAGAATCATCTGCTTCTTTTAAAACTTAATGCATTGTTCTTGTGTCAAAGTTTTTGACGTTTTGGGTATGTAATTTACAGAATTCTGTTTCAAAGATGCTCGTACTTTTATGAAAAATTATCCAGATTAATATTATCTTTGACTTTAAAGTAAATTTCAACATTGAAAATTCAGACCATAGTGTAGCTGAATTTACAATCTTTGATCTTTCCGATAGGTAAGCAAGTAAATTGTTCATCATTGCTTGAATTACTATTCATTTTCACTAATCACAAGCACTCAGTCACAATTAATCAAAATCAGAAAGTAATACTATTTTATAGTTTTGTTCTCTTGATTGAAAATGTATGTAAAACCCAAGGTGTCTAGATAGTAAAAATAACAAAATCGTGTTGTTATGAGTTTAGCAGCCCTAGGGATGATTAATATTGCTTTCGGTCATATTTTTAGGGTTGTCATGATTTATTTTCGAATATGGTAGGCGAAAAACTAAATTACGCCTAGGATGCAACTTTTATTTTGTTGCCAGGGTTTCATGGTTTCATTAATAAAAATGTACCTGCGATATTTCTTTGTAATTCCACAAGGTGTCCAATTACTAGAACTTAAAATGGCGATAAAATTGACGAAAATGCACCATTATGATTAGGTTTCACGGGACATTTATATGATCATTCAGGCCTTTCGACAATGCTAGAATTAATTCTTATTTTCTATATACGTTAAATGTGACTTAGGGCACACTCTAGGTTTTTCTTGCAATTGAGAATATTACATCTACACACATCGAAATCGAAAGTTTCAATTGCTTAAAATAATGATCAGTTCACTTAAACTTAAAAACCATAGTTTGCTTAAATGATGGAACATAATCGTTCGAAATTTCAATAAAACAAAACATATGCAAAACATGCGATCAATCATTTAGTTAAGCAATTGCCTCAACACACGTAGATCCGCCTGAAATTCTGCATTTACCAAGTTTTTGGGGCATTTGACACCAAACCAGACACTAAAAACTCGACGTTTACATTTGAGTAATTTTTGGTGATGTTATACTGATATGTGGTGTAAACACCGATACGAAATAGTTTTGCGTTGAACATTTTAATTACCAAGTTACAGGACTATGAAGTTTTGACTTACAGGGTGGTACTTCGCGCTTTGAACTAAAATACCTAGTTTTTTGAACTTGTAACTGAATTAAACAACTAGTGGGATAAATACTTAATTGTTAAAGTTATTTAAAATATTTAAAGTAGTAAACAAAATTTTTTTTCTTGTAAAAAAATGCATAAAAAAATGTTTTAAGCAATTTTAACAAAGTTGGACCAGCTTAATTTTTTTAAATTTTTTTTAACATAGCTGATAGCCTAAAGATTATCCTCCAAGCCAAAAAAATGGGCACAAAAGTCGTTTAGGAGCTAGACCGGTAACAAACGCCAAAGCGCCTCTGCCAAGGCGGACGCGCGCCTAGCAATAGTGGCAATATGCTTGGTTCTGGCGTCCGTCCTATATAAATTTAATAAATTTGTGGTATAAATGAATCGTAAGATTTAATTGGAAAACAAGCAAAATATCTACATTATTTATTTACATTACTATAAGTTCATAAGTACAGATATATTTATCCACATTTATTTACATACTTTTACAATTTTTTAAGTTTCACTATTGCTTGTTCATTTTATTATGATACCACCAGCAGAAAGAATGAATGCATGATACTTTTTGTACTAGGTATAGTCACCGAAGAGTCAAATCTGTTTTTCAGAAATATACTGTTTTCTTCAATTTCTCTTTAGAAGCATAGTATAGATACGTTTGAGGCATTGATGATTTGGCCCAATTATATAACCTCTCCGGTGTTGTTATGGCATTATTGAGCATAGCCTGTAAATTTGCCTGTGTTGCCAGGCGTTTTAAGTTCCTTTGCCATATGAAGTGGCGTGAAAATGAAATTCTGCATCTGCTGTAAAATCTTTTGAAATAGGTTAAGTTTATAAAATTAAATCTATTTTTAAAGTGTTGCGATGCTCCATCAGTAATATATATGTATTTACTGGTAACTATGTTTTGTTCGTGAAGATGATGTAATACCTTTTGGTAAGTGTAGAAGGTGGCAGTGTCATGCTTTAAATCATCTGACACCATTACTACACTCCCGTGTTTCAATTCCTAATGTTGTTTATAATAATAAAACAGATGTGAGGAGTGTCGATTGATCATTATTCCAGTGGAATGACTGGGCAGCATCTTGTACAACAAAGCTGTAGTTTTCAGCAAAATTGCACTGGGTAATAACGTAGCCTTCTAAAATGGTGTCCTTTAAGATTTATTCGACATCAAGTGGCATTTTAGGGTTGGATTAACGCACATCATCTTTTGCAAGAAATCCTTGTAAGATGTTAGAGGGATCATCGCAGTATTTTTAGTAATATCCGGAATGTCAACTCCTTTTATCATTAATTTAACGTTTTGATTATAAATGCAAACGCACACAACATGAGTTCTAGAATCACCTGCTGAAATGCATTGTTTAGGCCGCAAAGAGAAGAATTTTGTAATCCAGGGTATTCTTCTTTAAATTGGCGATAGAGCTCGTTGATCTTACACATGAGCAGCTGTTTCTATATATGAACTCGTTTCCCATCGTCTAACTTTATAGACACGAAATCTTTCTTACCATGCATAATTTTAAATAATCATCTCTTAGGTAAATTTTTACGAAAAAATTCCATTCTTTCGACCAGTTCTCTGCCTTTTTTGTTTGCCATCTGGATGTATTGAACTTTTCAGCAAGCCGACGTTCACTTCACGATTTTGGGGATACAGTGAGAATCATAGTTTTTAGCGACACAGACGTTGACGGGTTATTGAACTTTTCTTTTAATTGTTTGAGTATTTCGCTGTCATTATCTTTCAAACCTCGGTCTGTGTTGCTTTATTAAGCGGGTTTTCTTCAGGAGCATAGTAAGACCCTTGTCAAGCTTGAGTAGATAATTCGCTAGATTGACTACATACGGCGACATCCTCGTCTGCAATGGTGGCATTTCACGAGCAAGTCGCTCTACACTGCTTACAAACGTAAAAGTTCTTGTCACTATTAAATGACCACTTTTCTGCTAATAATTTAGTGAGTTTTCTTAAGTCCTTAGATTTTCTATGCACAGGTATTTTGAACGGATTAAAACATCTATCATTATACGGAGCCATATTACTAGTATAAAAAAGATTTAACAAAAAATACAAAATTACACACAAAACGTTCGTCATCGCTTCCGTTTGACAACGAAGTTGCCAAGCCACTAAGTAAAATAACGGCCAAATTTAAAAATAGAACATCATAATTCCGTCTATTTTACCCGTTTAACGAAACTTTAATGGCTGAATATTTTACCTCAGGAATTGTAGATGGCGCTACGGAATATGAAATTACTTACAATTACTGCAGTAACTGACGCCAAGCGCTAGCATACCGTGGCACTGTTAACCGGTCTAGCTCTAAACGACTTTTGTGCCCATTTTCAGACTTGGAGAGGATGATCTTCAGACTATCAGCTATATTCGATAAAAAAATAAAGCTGGTCCAACTTGGTTAAAATTGCTTAAAAAAATTTTTTATGCATTTTTTATAAGAAAAAATTTTTTTTACTACTTTAAATATTTAATTAAAAAGCTTTAACAATTAAGTATTTATCCCACTACTTGTTTAATTAAGTTACAAGTCCAAAAAACTAGGTATTTCAATTAAAAGCGGCGCGAACCAACCTGAACTCAAAACTTCAAAATTACTTATTAATTCAAATGTTCAGTGCAAAAATATTTCGTATCGGTGTCGACATCACATATCGGTATAACATAACCAAAAATTACTCAAATCGGAAACGTCAAGTTTTTTTTGTGGCTGGTTTGGCGGAAATGTCTCTTTTCTTACATACTAAGTCTCTTTAATTTCGCAAATTCTGAAACGCTAATCCCTTAAATAACCAATTCGAAACTGCACAACAAAAGTACCAAAGCGCCTTGCGTGGGTTTAAGTTTTATCAAAGCAAAGATTTGAGAAATTAACACATGCCTACCAAACAGCACGTAAAGATAAATGCAAAACTGTGCCATCTTAAAAATTTCTCAAATTAAACGAGAAGCTTGACAAAGAAACCATACTTTAGCAGTTTCAGCGAATTTAATTAAAACATTCCCAAAGAAAACAACTAAGAAAAAGATTGATGATTACACTTCTATATATGAACGGAAAACAAAATAACACCGACACTAACTTTTAATTTAAATTCCTAATACAAGCTATCGTTAAATCAACAACCATACAAATGTGTGTACTGGAAATAAGTATTGCCTACGTGGATTGCTTTATTTCTCGTTAATCCTGCTTAAAATTTAATACAGCGCCACTTACTGTTTTGTTTTATTAAGAAAATAATGATTGTGGCTGACTTCAGCCACATAAGACAAGCACAAATTGTGTGCTTGTGTTGCTAAATCACTTCTTCATACTGCTTTAAATTTTGACACAGCGGCGCTCACCGTTTTCTATAAAAAAGCAAAATACTTCTTCTCCAGTCGCACAAGACAAACAAAAATCTTGTGATCCGTTCCTGCTTGCGTTGCTATATCATTTGTTCAGCTTGTTTAAAATTACAGCACTTACTTTTTCCTATAAAAAACAAAATTGTAATTGCGGCTGGTTTCTTCGCCAGCCTCGAAGACAAGCAAGAATCTTATGACCCCTTCCTGCTCCAAATTACTGCATAGCGGCTAGTTTTTATAATTTTTGAGAAAATACTTCGTTCTTATATTAAATTTAGTTATAAAATCCACAGTGATTTTTATACAGTAAGGACGAAACTGTTATTTTCATAAATTTTGGAATTTGACAGCTACTGAAGTGCCAAAACCAAAAAATCATAGCAACAATTTTTAATCACCATAAGACAACCATATAATTTTTCCTTTACTGACAAAGACGTACGTAAATTAGGGGTCTATAATAGTAACTGTAATACAGTACAAAATTAGAGCTTACACAACTAATACCTACAAAAGTTTTTCCTGATTCTATACTTAAAATATCGTTTTCCAAGTCTAACGTAAAGATGACTTATAGGATACAGTACGGAAAAAAGTTAATTATATGAGTTTGTTGGTAAAGTCACAATTTCTATTTTTATTTCAAAACTATAAAGTAGAAACATAGCAAAACAAGCAGAAAGATATGTTTTCTGCTTGTCTAATGTGACTGGGGAAGAAGTCAGCCACAATTACTAGTTTGTTATATTATGGGAAATGATAAAAGTGATGTCAGTTGAAGTTAATAGTTCTATAACATTTCTTAGACTGAAAAAGTACACGTTACTTAAATATTTTAAACAATTTAAGGTTTTGAGACTAGTAAATTAATAAAGCTCTTTGTAGTTGTACAATTTTGATTATTATAGACATTGTAGTTAATCTCGATAATTTTGACATATAAACAATTAAGAATCAAATTTAGCAGAACATTGTTAGTATGTAGTCGTATGCCATCAAAATGTTGAAAACCTAAATATTTAATTTAATTTCAAGACAATTGTAAAATAAGTTGCGAGTTTAAAATCAATATCAGGTAAACTGCATCATTCAAAAAAGTAAGCCATGAACTAGTATATAATAAATTCCACATTATTTGGCTATTAAAACTTTTCAAGCTAGTGCAACTTTATTTCGAATACTGCTAGCATACATGTAAAATAATATATTATTTTCAAATATTTTTAATTCATTATTGTATCTAATAATTCTAAACCATAACTATTAAAGTTTTCCCAATCTTATGGGGCGTTCTGGTAGGAGTGTGGTGGATAGATCAATTAAGACTCCATGTACTGTAAAAAGTGTCGACGTTTCGGTCAAGCAATCACAATTGTTATAGAACGTTTAACATTTAATAACATCCAGAAGTACTTATTATAGAAGGAGAACAATACCTTATCTTTTCTTGTATCGATAAACTTGACCAACTAGCCAGCGAAGAACATAGAGCGTGTGAGTTTGTATTTAGTGATTGTTAAGATTTAGAAGCGCCACTTTAACTCTTTAAGTAGTAATTCGTCAAAGTAGTTAAATTTAATTTGATAATTGGTAAATACAAGATCCGATAAGTCACTTCTTAGATATATAACAATATGCCTTTTAACACTAAATATTAATATAACGGTACAATTACCATGTAGCAAACACACTTCAAATTAAAGTAACATTGTATTATCGCATATGGAGTTGGTAGTGTCAACGTAGATATGTGCATTGACAATAAATGGTAGCACACTATGTTAGAGAACGTTTGGTATGTACCAAATCGACTCTTTTTATTTGCTACAACTGAAGATCAGTTGCAAGGATCGCATGAACGATTTGGTCACCAAGACAAACGTTATGTACTTGATGTTATAGAATTTTGATAAAATGCTCTGACACTACATCATTTTGTGATGGGTGTGTTCTTAGAAATTCCCCGCAAACCGTTTCATGGAGGTCGAGATCGTACCCAAAGTGTTTGTGAACTGATTCATTCCGATGTAAGTGGACAGAGGACCGGCGATTCGATTAACAATTTTTGTTTACGTGAAAGTGTTGCAGGTCAAATTACTCTGGAATTGGAGTCAGGTAAAAACATTGACAGTTTTGATTATTTGCAAATTTTTGGTTTAGAGTGCTACGTGAATATTAAAAAGACTTTTTGTTCTAAATTCGACAACAAAGCTGTATTCAGGTACCTCATCGGCTAAGTGAATAAAAAGGATGGTTACAAAGTTTGAATGGTGCCGAAGCCTTGTTTAATGAAGGCAAGAAATATTAATTTTTGCCCCAAAAAATTATGTACCACAAAGAATTTAAATGAACTCAAATTTCGACTTCGAATTATTACTGTGAAAATGGTAAAGAAACTAAAAATCCTTTAGAAACTACAGATGTAAGGAATGTTCAAGAAACTTGCGACATCTCTGTTCATAATTCACGCACTTTTTAAAACATTCGGCAGCCAGTAAAACTCGATGAAGTAAGATATCACTCTCACTAGTTACCATGTAGTCAAAAACACACTGCATTAACGTGCTGTCTAACAATACCTTAAACCGACCAATTTTAGTAAAGCCATAAAACGTAGTAATTCTGAAAAACGGTTGAACGATATGAAATAAGAAATTAATGCTTTTCAAGAACATGCCATGTTATTGGTAATCATTGGGTACTTCGTGTAACTAGATGATGCTGTCGACTGATATCGAGCTCGCCCAGTTATCCACGGACAATTTCAAAGGGATGATCTTAACTATGACAAAATTTTTAGTCCGATTGCTCGTTATTTGTTTCATGATCAATTTCATGTGAAAACCGTATTTCTTTATGGTAATATCGACGCGGAGATCTACATGATTAAACCACAAGATTTCGACGATAGATCAGTTCGCGTCAGTCGTTACTAGTTACAATTTATGTTACGACGGTCTCATTGCTGGATCTACAAAAGATGCAGTCTCATTTTTAGAATTGCTAGGTTTAGAATTCTAAATTACATTTATTTCCCTTCATTTATTTCTTAACTTATTTTTATCTAATTTGATTTCGTTAAAAATCGGTTCAACTGGTTTAACATATTATTCAATTACTTTATTCGATGTTTCAGTAAGCCACTGAAAGTGTCCTATTTCATGCAAAACCGGTGAAAAGTCTCTAACTTAGTACCTTTCTAGCAATTGCTCTCTGAGATATGGAATTTCTCGAAAGCGTGTGATACGATAGCTTAGTTTCATTATCAAAACATCAAACCGTTTCGGTTTCGATCATTCTTTTCAAATTTTGATCAATTTGCGCTCAATATATTAAGTTTTTAATCCAAATTTTTCGTTGCTACTTTGAACTAATTGATGTAATTTTGTATTGGTGTAAAAAGAATGGTTTGTACTAAAACAATGTAAAGTGTTATTTTTTCACGTTACTTACCCATATTAATCAGCCTACACCAGCCATGTCAAACTCAAAGTCACTGGTGGGCCAAAAGCATGAAGACCATAGACTAGGTGGGCCGCAAAACCTAATCTTAAAGAAGACAAACTACTGAAAATCTTAACGAAAAAAAGTACTATTATGTTAGAAGTATATTTATTAAATTTCCAATAAAAGGACATTACAAAAACTTACAAACATTAACTTCTTTTGCCAGATATTTGACATCTTTTGTCTTTAATTAAGTTGTCTATTTGTGGCGTGAATTTATCGGCGGAAATAACTTTTAAAACTGCGTCCAAGTGTGCGTCCGTCAATCGCGATCTTGCGGGAGACTTGTTTCCTTTCATCAAAGAAAATAATTGTTCACACTTATAGGTACTTCCAAACATTGACAGGATTTTACAGGCAAGTTTTCTCATTTCTTGGTATTGAAAAGGCAAGTACTTATAAAATTCGAATGTACCAACACTATCAAATTTTTCTTTTAAATGGGTTTGACACTGAATCTCAATCACTTCCATCTGCAAGTGAGGGGAACTTTATCAATATCGATAGTGAAAAGACCAGTAAATAAAGAAAAATTGTTTTCTTGGGACTTAAAATCCTGAAAACGCTTTTCAAATTCTGACAGAAGGCTTCCCATTTTCTCTGTATACATTTTGTATGATATTGGGCCACTTGTACTTTCCTGATACGCCTTGCAAGTCGGAAAATGTGACAGATTATCCACCGCTAACTGGTTTTTCCACAGCATCATCTTACACTTGAAAGCTTTAACATGATCATGCATATCTGTTATAACTTGACGTGGTCCTTGCAATTTCGTATTTAAGTCCGACAAGTGTTTTGTGATGTCTACCATAAATGAAAGATCTTGTAAAAAGGTACGTCGGATAATAAGCTGACATCTTGTTCTTTCACTTCCATGAAAAGGCGTATTTCTTCTTTGAGTTTCCAAAACCGATCGAGAACCATAGAACACGAAAGCCATCGCACTTCTGCATAATAAGGTAAACCAGTGTACTCACTTTCTAAATCACGTAAAAACGCACAAAACTGTCGCTGATTCAAGCCACGTGACCTTATGAAGTTTATCATTTTTTCACTGACTTTAAAACGCTTTCCAACTTGATCACTTTTGAGCATAAAACTTCTTGGTGGATTATGCAATGAACATGATGAAAATCTGGTTTGTCACTGCCCGTTTCTCTGATATTTGTTTGTAATATTTTAATGAAGCCATTATTTACTCCAGTCATTGAAGGAGCTCCATCTGTTGCAACGGAATACAGTTTTGACAAATCTAAATTGTACTTTTGCAGAAGTCCATAAACAGCATTGCCATTGCATGCAATGGTACTAATTCCATCAATTCTTCATAAACGTTGATATCTCTATCAACAGCACGAAGAAAAACAGCGAGTTGCGCCACACCACACACATCTGTACTTTCGTCACAGGCAATAGAAAATGCAATGAAAGAGTCTGATTTTGTTTTTATCTGTTCGCTTATATTGGCAGCCAACTCGGTAACTCTTTCAGCGACAGTATTCCGGGACAAGGATATATTTTGAAAAGCCTTCACGCTCCCGGGACTTACAATTTCCGCGGCCTTTACAAGGCACTCTTTATAAATTCACCTTCAACAAATGGTTTTGAGTGTTTTGCGATCAACTCCGACAGTACGTAGCTCGCTTGAACGGCAGATTCATTTTCTTGCTTTGGACGTGTAAACATAAGCTGTTGATCTTTTAACCGTGATTTTAACTCTTTTAACTTTTCGTTTCTAATCATGCCTGTATACTTGTCAAACTTAGTTTTATGACTATCATAGTGACGTTTTATATTATATAATTTTGGGACACCGACTGTACTGTTACAAATCAAGCAAATAATTTTGTCTTTCACTTCACAGCAAAAACTCTAATTCCCACTTTTCTTGAAAGATACGATGCTCATCTCCAAGTTTCCTCTTACTTCCACTTGGTTTTGAAACAGACATGTTAAAAACTTTACCCGAAATAAATAACAATAAGTACTGTTACGTGTTGTAACAATAAGTACGCAACTAAACTCGCAATTCTATCGCAACTGACTCATAACTGACTGAACAACTGAACTGAATCGAGCGGTATTGGCTTATATACGGATTGTGATTTCTCGACAGTTCTTTCCAGAATGTTCAGGTAGCGTCATCTGTGTTCTCGCGCGATAGAACTTTCCGGAACAAGCCAGGCTTTTAGGTTGAGCGCGCATCTTAGTTCATCATCACAGTACTTTATTTTCGGTTTTTAACAGGCTCGCGGGCCGCATTACATGGCTGTTTTCAAAATTGATTCGGGGCCGCAGGAAAATGCTCAGTGGGCCGCATGCGGCCCGCGGGCCGCATGTTTGACATGGCTGGCCTACACCTATTCAAGGATCAGTGAGTACTCTTTCATCTTTTCACCTTACTTCATTATCCAGAACTTTAAAACTTTTCAAAATGTTTGTTATTTAAAAGTATTACATTACCAACTAGTTCGGTTAAAAAAATGGAATACTGTCCCTTAATTTAGACTCTCTCGGCATCAGTCCAGAGAAATTGAGTTACTCTCAAAATGAGTTACTTAACAGTTACTTTGGCATGTTTAGCTTTTAGTTTTTCTAAACCTTGAAGCAAATGGTTTGCCAAGACAAACCAATCCACAATTGCACACGGTTTTGTCATCACACTATACAGGTTTTTACTGATCTTCTGGGGCACCATACGTAACACTTACAATACCAATAAATAAATAAATAAAAAAATAGAAATGTTACACCTATTAATAAAGAGAGGATAGACAGTAGTATTACATTTCTTTTCAATATTCTTCAAAATAAAATAGATCGTCCACATATTTTCCAAGTTCAAGGGAATAAACTTCAGTACTTTCCAGTACCTTTATCTTTAGTATCACAAAAAGTAAGTAATATTCATTGTAAAGCGCCAATTTCAATTATGTGCAATAATTTTTATTTATTTTGTAAATGAAAGGACATTAGTTTAGAATTTTTTTAAATATTGTATTGCTGAATTAACTATCCTGTTTAAAATTATAATTTTTCCATTATTAATAGAATTTTTTACGTTACACTTTTTCAACGTTAAATAGAAGAGGCTAACAACCTAAAATTATACTATTCACTGTTATTTGCTTACTAATAATTATATTATTTTGTTGACTAATTAATATTTACTATTAATATGAATATTTACTTTGTTAAATATACATATTACATAATGTACATAAACTTATGTAAAAATAACATTTGTTTGCCAAACCAATATATTTTAATTCGTTTTGTTACAATGGTGACTAAACACATCTTCTATTTTCAAATGCACAAGAAAGATTGACGTGCCTTATAATTTACAAGTAGTTTCATTATAATTAAACCATTTCCCATAAAACATTATTTATCAAACTGAATAAATTGTTTTAATCGAAATTGTATGTATTTTAATACCTGATAAAATTTCCGAGTCACACGAACGTTATGTCAGCGCATACCTATCCAATGTACTGTAGGATACAGACGGTTGCACTTTATAATAATAAAATATGACGAATTATATGCATTTTGTGTGATAATGTTGAAAATGTGTAACTAAGTAAAGAACAAGATCAAACAAGTTCAGAAGCTGCATTACCTATGTGCAGCAATTTAATTTTGAAAACTAGTAAAAGCAAAGTTATGTAGCTCATAGTACATACTAAATGTAATCAAGTAAAGCTCCAGAGATTTTATAAATGTTAATGCATGATATTTTCGTTTTGTTGCCTACATTTGTTTTAAATACAAGTGTAGTAAAACAAAATTAAATTTAGTTGATAATTAATAATAGATAAACGATTAAAATTTAATGTACGTGCTCACTATCCTTTGACTTTTTTCAAATTGTAGCATGTGAATTTCTTTGCGAAAACCTATATACATATTAATGACACATGTATAAAATTGTTGTAAATTTAGTTATT
Organism: Abscondita cerata; assembly: GCA_030710515.1. Classification (NCBI taxonomy): domain Eukaryota; kingdom Metazoa; phylum Arthropoda; class Insecta; order Coleoptera; family Lampyridae; genus Abscondita; species Abscondita cerata. The sequence continues at coordinate 31,937 of JALBCR010001510.1, read as the reverse complement.
GGTTTTGTAAATAAAAGACAATGACGGCATTTTTGTGTTTGAAGATTGAAGAGAACCGACTGACAAAGAGAACGTGTATAAATTTTAATTGGTGGTATCTATTGTTTATTCATATTCTGCCGATAAATAAATTTATGTGGCACATTAATTAATATGCAAATATTTGACTACATTTAAAATTATGTGCATTCGTTGATTATCCACGTTTTTACAAAAATGTCATTTTATTTGTAAATTAGCTTTATAAAAAGCCAGACACAAAGTAATTACACATTGGAATAAATACATAAAATGTATAAGTATATAAAATTTTAATTAACAGGAATTTCATAAAAATGTTTACTTGGGCTTCTTTAATAAAATAACAATGTTTTAGTTTTTGTATTAAGATTATGCAGATTTATTATGCACACATTGGGAATTAATTTTGTATTATGTCATATCTATCTAAACATAAAAAATGTTCGTCAGAAAAAATTAAATGAACAGGGTTATTCATTATATTTTGACTCCCACCTACAGCTCTTATTATGAGTTATAGAAATAAACTTTAAATACAAAAGTTTTTTTACACGTAGTATCTTTGGTAATAGAGGAAATAAAAAATCGACTTCACAACATTGTAAAAGTTATTTGAGTTATATATTTTTAATAAAACACCCTGTATATTATTATGTCACATGAAAGATCTTTTTTTTATTCCAAATATATATATATATATATATATATATATATATATATATATATAGTATAAGCAACTTTGCCGACAGGTTATGTAAAGCAGTTACATAGTCGATCCTTCAATAATTACTGCAGGCGATTCGAAATTTTTATACTTGCCAATTGTTATGTTGGCTATAATTATTGAAGGATCGACTCATGTAACTGCTTTACATACCTGTCGGCAAAGTTGCTTATATATACGTACGTGAACGCTTTCACGAGTCGACACTAGATGTCGAAAAAACTTATCGTTTAAATATTGTGATCCCTCCAGTAGGGCATATAGTCGACAGCACGCGTTTGTACAATAGTGAACTTACACTCGAGTTCTCTCACTCCCGATGAGTCCCAAAAGGACGAAACAGCTGTCGGGTGATTCTCAGTGTTTCTTTGCTATTGTACAACCTCTTGCGTACTCTTTATTGCAGGCGATTCGAAATTTTTATACTTGCCAATTGTTCTGTTGGCTATAATTATTGAAGGATCGACTATGTAACTGCTTTACATACCTGTCGGCAAAAGTTGCTTACATATACGTACGTGAACGCTTTCACGAGTCGACATTAGATGTCGAAAAACTTATCGTTTATATATATATATATATATAATTTGTTGGCATTTGATTCAGCCACTTATAAGATATTTGAATTTATAACTAATATTTCCTTGAGATCATGTTGCCTTCAAAACGTCGACGTTTGTAATAAACGTAACCCTAGTAACTAAACAATGTTAGTTACACATAAGTTAGTTTCAATTAAAAATTAAATCGTATTGCAGAAATTAATTTACTTCTAAAATGATTTAAAACATCTATCAAATGGGTTGAAATAATAAGGACAAGATTATTTTAATCAAATATCAGTGTGGCAATAGGTAAACATGAATATCATCAAATATACCCGCAGAAGAATCCCTATTTAATTAAAATAACATTATTTGACTTTTTTCTTCTTTCGAATAACCTATTTGATAATTGATTTAAATAATTTTAGAAATATATTAATTTTTGCAATACGGTTTAATTTTCAATTGATAACTAACTTATGTGTAACTAACAGGAATATTAAAATCACCAGCGATAATCAAACTATTATCAAGTAGAGATAGGCTCTTGAGTTGGGAAAAAAATGATTCATACACATCAGGAGCAGTATGAGGTGGTATATACATTAAAATGACATTTATTGTATATGAATACCTAAGATCTCACTGTTGAAGTCTACGGAATTATTTAAATCCAATTTAATTTCTTCGGCTAAAATAATACATTTTCTCCTGCAGTCTTGCGTGATTTAAATTCAAATAAAATTTGTTTTTTATGTTGTTTTCCCTTGGTGTACAATCTTTGTTTATATAAATTCCAGAAAATTCAGCATACTGTCTTAGTTTAAATGCATTATTTATTAGTTTTTGAGCAGTTTGGGTAGCATAAATTGCTTTACCAATTTGAAATGTGCGCGTCCTGTATGTGAAAAGCGACAAAAAATTTGCGATCATATCTGATGTTGTTGCCTTGTTGCTCCTCGTCAAATGTTTGTCTTTCTCTGATTTGATTACGTCGGGGGTCACCACTGTGGCGTTTAGGGTGTATACTCTAAATCCCGGTGGAACCAGAGAAAGAATTCGGAGTCGTTGGTTTTGTTTCTCTGAAACAGCGGTCGTGGCGTTTGTGGTCGTTGCAGCGGTCGTTCTTTTGCGGGTGTTGCAGCGGTCGTGGCGTTTTATCTTGTCGGGTTTTCCTTGGCAATTGATTTGATGAAACGTCTTCGTTTGTGGTCCATCAGCCCAAGATGTTGTGCGTTACATTATTGAATGAGAACAAGGTCGGTGCCGACGATGTCCATGGCGGACGCAGCGATGGCACGTGTTGTGTTGGCGGGTGTCGTCATGGCAGGCGTGATGTGGCGAACGTGTTGTCGTTGACGGACGTGTTGTCGGGCGGCAGTTGGGGCGGCAGCGAGCGTTTTCCCCGTTCATGTCGTGGCGTAGGTATAAAAAACTTTTGCGATCATACCTGATGTTGTTGCCTTGTTGTTTCTCGTCAAATTTTTGTCTTTTTTTGATTTGATCACGTCGGGGTCACCACTGTGGCGTTTAGTGTGTATACTCTAGACGCCGAGTTAAACCAGAGAAAGAATTCGCATTCGGATCGGTTTTTAGTAGCGTTTATTATTACACATAACGTGATCGAGAGCTATTTACAATTATGAATGAAAGCGCTGTAGGTCAGCACATAGTAATTGGCGCACTACATGCGGTGCGGTAATACTTGATATCGTGGTATCATATGTCGCGCTGAAGACTTCGGCCCGGGATGAATTGGTCGGATGGATTTGAACTTCGAGCCGATCTTCAACTGGTGCTGTAGCTGCAACTACTTGACTTGGTGTACAAGCTTTGTTTATATATATTCCAGAAAATTCAGCATACTATCTTAGTTTAAATGCATTATTTATTAGTTTTTGAGCAGTTTGTGAAGACGGCAAAATGACCTTTGTTAAACGAGGTTGGGTAGCATAATTGCTTTACCAATTCAAAAAATTTTGACGTCACAAGACTGCAAATTTTCATTAGAAACTGCATTTATTACCTTGAGAGCTGCTTTGGTTTCCACACTAGAGTTATATATTCCTTTACAAATGAAACATATTACTGAATTGTTATCACTTATATTAGCATCACAACATTTACAATTCATAATGTTATTAATATTTGAAAGATTTGGTATAGAAGGCAATACTTGGTAAAATCGGTATCAGTAGACAAAAAGAGGGATACAGTTTCACGTCACTGGGCCGGTAGTGACGATTTTGTTTTATAACAAACTGGGTAGACCACGGAAAGGAATACACAATGAAGTTGCATTTCGTTGACCTCGGCCCGATGATGGGAAAAACCACAGAAAATAACATCCATTCTAGTTTAAAGATCTGGTCATGACCAATATCGTTTTCGTTTGACGTGATGTTACTAAACTACTACCATATGAAGACCTGTATTAAGTTTTGCAACATAGACTAAAAACGTTTAAACTTCAAATCAAGAACCGCGAACCTAGAATCCAATAAATCTACTGCAACCTCTAGGCGTTTGCATTGTGTTGAATTTACTGGCCTGGGGAACCTGTGGCGGCATATTAAAACATACAATTTAAACAGCATTGTAAGTTTTTTGTATATAGGGCATCAGTCAATGTGTTATTTGCAGCAAAATAAATAACTTTATCACCACATCGCCTTTTCGTCTTCAAAATTGACATTAAACAACATGCCAAAGTTTGTAGTAAGCGAATTTTAAAATTGTTTAATTTTATTGCAGTTGTAGGTAGTATTTTTACTAGCAACATAAATTAATTGTAAACGTGTAAATAACGTTTTCTGCTTAGCTGTAATTGTGTTTCTTCCTTATAGCCATTGTAAATTCCCGTTAAATTAATCTAAGTAAAAATTTAATTTTTAATCCAATTAAAGTAATATAAACTGCACTCTACGTGTTGTATCATCGAACTCATAGGTACACAAAGATATCATGTAAAATTTTTGAATATTTGTCTATAAGAATAATACACTACTAATGTGAACTCTACAAGAAAGAATCGAAAGGGTAAATAAAAAAAAATTCAGTTCGTACAGGAGCAAAATGGTAATTGATAATTTATGTAAGAGTTAAAAAAATGAATAAACTGAAGAATATTTACGTATTATTTAAGTAGAGTGGCCTCTAAGATTACAAACCTAAATTACTTTTAAAAACGGCTTAGAAACCAAAATGTCCGGAACTAGGAGCAGAATGGCTAAAGTTCATATTTTATTACGCTCAGGAAAAGGAACTAGTAGCTTGATAATCTTGATATTGATGATTTTTCTCTTCTGTATTTATACTAATGGCTTCTTTTGTTTCTTATTAAACAACAGTCTTGATAAATATATAAAATATAAATATAAAAACATGGATCGACCTACCGCTGTTTTATCCTACAAGAAGGCCCAAAATATTGATTTGGGAACACTACGACTAAGTATAAAAGCATATTATATATACATAGCGGCAAGTTCTGTAAAGCCGCCGTCGCCCGGAGGGTTATTTTGTCCAGGGTGCTTTAGGAGGAGCAACTGTGTCGGAATTATTTTATCATGGGCAATTTTAGACGCAAGCTATTTTGTTGGCGCTATTATGATGTAGTTATTGTGACGCTCGTGTGAGATTACTAATTTTCCAACGGGCGCCTCTTGAGATAGCGGATATAGGATATATCCAGATATGGATGGTACCAAATTATAGCGTAGGAAAGGCAACTTACCAATACGGAGTAACTTTTGATAGGAAGAGCGCGGTTGAAACTTGCCAACCATGCGTTTACGATTTTCACCAATTATTGCAAATGTTATTAACTAATATTATAAACGATCTAAGTTTGTTACCTGATAATACAATCAGTAAAAAGATACATTTTTGCTTATTTTTGAAAAATATGTAAAACTGAATAGAGAATAGGTTTACTTAGTCAAAAATGACATACAATGCGACACAAAAACGTTATGGTTAATTAAATTTAGGAACAACAATGTATGTGGCGCCCTCTAACATTAAACAAAAACTAAGTTAATATTTGAGTTTCTCGTCATCAAATATACCTAGTATCCCAAACTTCATTTAATTGGCATGTTACTTATCAAAACTATTACCAAAAAACCAAATAAAATAGAAAACAAGCGGTTGCGGATGTGGACCCATGTTCATATGATTTTTATCTTAAAATTAGTCAAAGATTCACCCTTTAAAGTTTGTACAAGTACTTAATTGTCATAAAATGAAGATTATGCGACGGTTGCTAAACGAACAATTTTAACACTTCTTTTACACTTTTATGAGACTTGATATGTTATAATGAAGTGTAATTAAATGACACTATTGGTTGTAACAACAGTATCTCCAAGACTGTTAATTAGACATAAAAATTTTTAAAGGAATGTTTATTGACTTATAAATTTCATTTGAACTATTTGCTTTGAAACGTAATTTTCTTTTTTTGAGTATTTTGTGTTTTAGTCTTAAAACGTGTTCAAGAGAAAGTCTTAGCCTCCCACCTTTATACACGCAACCATACACCAATAAAAGACAAGATTAGTACATGCGATGTATCTGTTAGATACTGCCCGTACCCAAGGGTTAATCTTGATTTTGGTTTTTGTATATCCTGAGCTCTGTTACAAATTAAATTAATGCAATAAACAATTTTATAAGATAATAATATTGATCAATTGGTGATCTAGATGCAAAAGATATTGGATAATTCTGTAGCGTCATCTGAAAATGGGTCTAGATTCACAACTACTGGATCTTACCCAGCACTGGTTATCACCACATAACGGTGCCAGTTGAAATTTATGTTCATTAGTTATTTAAACTATTCTCCTTAAAGAAAGTTGCTAGCAAAAGATGAACGACAACTGGTGTGTTTGTTTATAATTTGTTATTGGTTGTGATGATTATTTCATGGTTTTAAATAATATTCACACCCCTTTTAAATGACTAACATCACCGACAGGTACCATGAAAAAAAGGGATTTTTGCAGACTTGAATTAGAGCTGACCTACACTGTTGCGTCTCAATAAGAAGAAACACTAGTTCATAGATAATGTTTGTGATTTTGTAATAATTACTCGTCCTTAAGTTTTATTCAATTGTCAAGAATTTTACAATTCTATAATTTTACCGTTGTTTTAACATTGCTATTTATTTTCCCGCGTTAGGGAGTTTTGGCGCTAGGAAGTTTATGAGTTACAAATTTCTAAAAAATGTATATTTTTGAAAACTTGAATTTTTCAATCAAATGCTTCATAATTTTGTTTGTCCACTTGTCACGTGTTTCACATGCATCAAACTTGAACTTTTTGCCTAGGACTGCGTTATTTCACAAAAAAATACATTGTTTTAACTTAGATATAGTACAACAACTTTTGAAAAATAAAATGTTTTATTTAAAGTAATAATTTTTTTGGTTACCTACACGAGTTTAAAAATTGGTATAACTCACTTTTCAGCAAAGTTGATAAAATTTGTCGATTTTTAACAATTAATTGTGACCAAATATAATGAAGTAAAATTTTATGTTTTTAATGCTGGAATACACAACGGTCGTTTTGGAGTCAAAACTAAACAAAACCAAAACGCTGCAATTACATACGTCGCAATCATAGGTTTTTATTTGACATACCCACAGTTTATTAAAATGTTCAAATTTGTTGTTATCAGACTGCGCCATTAGACAATGTAAGGCAAACTTTCACTATCTAGCATATGTAGTTCTTTTGATTCTCAATCCTTTATTTGCATTGTCGTCATTATAAAAAAATAGTGGCTTTTCTACGGAACATTTTTTTAAAGGTGATTCTGCGTGTGTCACCAACTACCGCCCCATATCTATAATACCTATATCCATCGTTGAGGCATATTATTACAGATAAGCAACACGAATTTATGAAAGGCAGATCTACTTTAACAAACTTGTCTTGTTTGACCCAATATGTATCAAATTATTTAGATAAACGTGGTCAGGTTGATGTTGTGTACATGGATATGTCTAAAGCTTTTGACAAGATAACACACAGTATATTACTTTCTAAGTTAAATTCTCTTGGTTGCTCGGTAAAAACTTTAGACTTTTTCAAGTCGTACTTAAGTAATAGGCAGCAAGTTGTCCTGCATAATGGTTTTAAATCAACCTCATATGTGCGATTGTGGGGTGTTCCTCAAGGTTCTAACTTGGGGCCGCTTTTGTTTTTAGTATACACTAATGACATCTCTAACTGCATCAATAATAGCGAGTTTCTTTTATACGCTGATAATATAAAACTCTATAGAAGCATAGATACCACCCAGGACTGCAGCTTATTGCAGGGTGATTTAACTAATATATCTGCATGGTGCGTAAATAATGGATTGAAACTTAATATTTCTAAATGTAATGTAATGTCTTTCTCAAAATGTTATAATGTACTGCAGTTTTCCTATAAAATCAATGGTATTACATTAAACAAATTGGAATCAGTGAAAGATCTAAGCATCATATTTGATCACAAACTTAACTTCAAAACCCATATTAATTCTATTGTTCGAACATCTTTAAAATGTGTTGGGTTTCTAATACGTAATACACGGCGGTTGACTAGTATCGTTACACTTAGTAGTTTATACTTTTCGTTAGTACGATCTCGTCTTGAGTACTGCTCTTCTGTTTGGTCTCCTGTCTTTAATTGTGAATCTTCACATCTTGAGAGTGTACAGAGGCGTTTTTCAAAATATTTGTATTTAAAGGTGCACTCCATTTATCCACCTCGTGGAATCGATCAAAGTTTCTTAAATAGCCAGTTCAGTCTTGATACACTCGTTACCAGAAGAAATAGATCTGACTTAATATTTATTGGTAGACTGGTCATGAATTTAATTGACAGCTCGTATTTTTATCATGCATACAATGGCATGTACCTTCAGTGTATACCAGACACAAACCCATCTTTCACCTTCTACTATCAGAACAAACGTTGGTGCTAATGCGCCTATAAACAGGACGATGCGAAATTTCAACAGAATTGTTAACGATTTTGATTTATTATTTCTATCATTTTGTGAATTTATTAACGCAATTGGTCAAACAAGGGTTTAGTTTTGTAATTTTTTATTTAATTCTTTTTATTTTGACAATTTTATTCTTTCACATTTTTATTATTGTTTTCGTTCTAGTATTATTTTGGACATTGTTAATCATTAGCATTATTTATTACTATTAATTTTTCAATACAACGATTATATCTTGTTTGTTGTTGAGGTAATACATTTGTAGATACTATTATTATTTATTTTATTATACATTATTTGTAATTTGTCTTGTAATTGGGGATTAATTGTCCTGTTGGACAATAAAGGATTATTATTATTATTATTATTATTATTATTATTATTATTTGCTGAGTGTACCAAATTTCTAATTTGTTCAATTCGAAGTCTACAATTTAAAAGAAATAAACTCAAACAAAAGAATTAAACTTACTAAAAGTAACGCCTAAGAATAGTTGGTGTCTTTTTGATGAATACTCAACAATACATTATTTAAAAAAAGTTGACGTTAAGTTTAAAATTGTTCGTTGCCATTGGTTATTTGTCGTCTTAACACTGAAATGGTTATTGTATGGAACATTTGAATGTCGGCAAAGTTGCGTAAAAGAACATTTTATTATCTAACAATGAAATATAAGGTACATTATGTAATTTAAAGTTTGAAATTCTGCACAGCTACAGAGAAAAGACAACGGGGTCTTAAATCCCTTAGGTAGTAACCGTAATTGATCTTTGTGAAAGTTGCCTTTAGATTACCGACTCTTGTGTCCTGTGCACCAATGAAACATAGTCCTATAACAGTATCCTTAAATTATATTTTACAATGTTTTAAATATTTAAAAACAAATAAAGATAATGTTACACTTGATGGTTTTATATATTTTCAGAGTATTTTGATGGAACATTATGTAAGTAAAATATTATTTGAATTTAAATATATTGTGACAGGTGTATGCATTTTCCTAGATTAAGTATTTCACTAAGTACTGTTTATGTAGCTGACAGATGTATTGTCACAAAATAATTGCGATATTAATATAAAGCTCATCTACAATAACGTCGCCGGAATTGTTTTGCAGTATTTTGATAGACACGGAAATATGTATTATATCGATGGCAATATTACTTTCGTTTCGTAAATTATGTTTACTTGTAAAACATAGTGCAAAACTCTTCGCTAATTACATGCAGACAAAATTTTACTAGTTTAAACAAGGCACTCATCATCAATTTGTAAAATAATTAAGACTAATGTGCGTTGGTAAAGTTTATTATTTATTAGATGGTTTGGCCGGCCACCAGCGACTATATGTAGCACCATCGTACTTTATACTGTCAGTTAGCACATTTGTTAAGAATAAAGTGTATGCTGGGTCTCTACGATAGCGGTTGAAACCGTGCATTTGACGCAAAAATTATTGAGCATACAGTGTACGTTAACATAACGATTAAGAAGTTGTTTATTAAGTTAACTACTTTCTCATAGCTTTTAAACGCTTGTAATTGCAACGTTAACACCAAAGTTGGAGTAAGTTATTGGGTTTACCGATGTACCATTACATTCTAAAATTAACGTTACTTAAGTGTCTTTAATCAAATATAATTAAAACTACGTAACAAATTTTGCGCAGTAACTTAATTTTATAATTAATCAAGCTGTGTCAAGGGTTTGGTGCAAACTTTTTTAATTATAGTTAAAAGCATAATATGTATATGTATAAACCAAAGCTCTGACAAGCAATTTAGTAGTGAAACTCTCGTTTAGAACAACATATTAATAACAAGACGCTGTTTGTCAAAATTAAGTGTAACTGAGGTATTCGAATTAGTCGATAATAAACTATCCGATGCTTTCACTTTGTTTCTACATTTGCGAGTTTTTCAAATTAGTAATCAAAACGTCGAAATAGTAAAGCATAGGAATTGCTATTGGTTGCTTATTTTTCTGATGTCGTCTTTTCAAATTTACAAGTTAGATATGTATGTACGATCACGGACAAAAAAGCACAGTTTTACATATTTTCTAAAAAGGATAGAATTTGGACATCTTTACAAAGTAACACAGCTCATTTGTAAACCAATTTATTACGAAAATAAATGCCTTGCAAACGTTCCAAACAAATTCTAAAAATAACCGAATTATTCATTTGTTAAGAGCTGGAAGTAATTGTTTATGCCCGTAGAAAGAATTTTTATTCGAAGAGAATTCAAAATGATCAAATTACGTCTCTTCTAAAATTTTCTTATGTTTATTAAAATCGCATAAGCCGTGTGAATTTATAATAAAAAAATGATTTCAGCATTTTTAGTTCAAGACCGCATAGCGCCTAAACTAAGCGACTTTGGACTAGAATAAGTTGACTTAGATCGGCTTTTGGTCTAAGAAATATCTGTGTAAACTATTTTCATAGACACCCTGTATATATCGTATATGCGTGCTTTAGTTGTTATGCATGATCTATTCAAATTTATTTAACAAAAATTTTGAATGGGTTTTATTTATGCAGAAATGTAATTGATTTAAAGAATTGGAAATAAACTAGAATTTGTTTTTATTTCTGATAAAATTATTATTGTTTTTTTCAAATTTTTGGTTGTGGGTAGTGGTGGCAACAAACATTTATTAACTGATTAATTCATTTTTGATTAATCTCTGTTGACGGAGAAATCGCAATCTAAGTCCATTTCATAAGTGGTTTTTTAAAGTGTGTTTCACTTTACTTACCAACTACCAAATAACAGTGTTTGTATTTGTTTGTTATAGATGAATGACGACGGAATAAAATAAATGGAAAAAATGAAAAATAAAGATCAATAAAAAACCTCGAAATAAAAAAATCTACAAAAAATAGCAGACAGGAAAAATGAGCAGAAAACCAGCGGCAGATTAATTTCTAAACTGTCACTTTAACGTGCTAAAACTATTTTCACATTTTAAAAATCGGTTGTAATCGATTTTCTAGAAGTTGAGGTTAATCTAATTTTGATTAATTGGTATTTGTTTTCGACGGTTTTGCTCCAAATAGTGGTGGTCGTATTACTCAACATAAAAATACTTGAATTACAAGTGTTTGCGATTAGCATAAAACCTGGCGTACTATAGAAAGCATGTCCAAACACAAAAATTTAAAATTTCACGGCGACCGTACATTCCAAATAGATCATTTTCAAAATCGTTCTTACTTTTTTATCTACACTTACACAAAACAGGTTAAATAATATCATTGAAGATGAATAAATACTACATGATTGCAGTACCACTTTTCGGACAAAAACATTCTTTAAAAAAATGATACAATTACAGTAAACTTTTATTTGAAAAATGAAACGATAAATTACTGGAACTGTTCTAAAAAATGAAAATACTTTTTTTTCTTTAAAGTGACTGTTGGCTTACTGGTTTAACAGTTATTTTATTTGTTCTGCCATTGTTACTTCTTCATCATCTTTATCATACGAGTCAGCATATATTTTCAAAAATTCTATAATATAACAAATCTATTTTTACTAACCAAGGTAAATGCTTGGAATTTCTAAGATCTTCGTTAAAGGTCAGACACACCACCGTCGCAAAAACATTGCACCATTCATACTTTGGTATACCAAAAGGCTAGTTTCTTGGAAAAATTACTTAAAATTACCTTGACGAGGAGTTGAATAAAATTTACATAATTAAAAAAAGCACATAGCTTGAAGCTTGACGTTTTCTTCAAAAATTTTTCCTTAATTTGGCGCGGTCTGTTTACTGTTGTTGCTAGAACGCCATTAATGTATTCAGTATTACTTTTGGAGTATTTTATTTTTTGCTTAACTAATGAGTTTATTTTTATCTGGCACGAACTGCACTTTTTAGCACTTTTAGTCATAAAATGCAAACCGTGCAAACCTGTCCTACATTTAATAGTAGTTGAGTTATAGTATTACAACAAGCATCAATAAATAACCCCACGAACATAGGTCAGCTTGATACGCTGAAATCGGTTTAACAAAAGCTGAGGTTACCAACAGATAAGAACGTAATGATTACACTGGTCTGCAGAAAAAATTTTTTTTCTCCTCATTGTTTTCATGCATGATTATACCATATTTGGCGTTTTAAACACGGAATTTAACATGCAAATAAAGACAACACATAGATTTTAAATACAATGTCCTTTTAATAAAAATAATATTGTTTTAGTAACAACAATTACAAAAGTGGAAAAGACTACGGTCTAAGTTTTACAACGTAAAATTCTAATTCTACAATTACAAGTCATAGAAATATTAGTATATTTATTCCATTATGGTAATATAATTCAAGTAATTTTGTAGTTTTTTTTTCTTTTCATCGTTTCCATCGAAGTTTCTCGGCGAATCAACCAACAAAAATCAGCAAGCATTGCTGCTAACCATTTTCCATTGTAGCGTCTTTCAATATGCATAATATCCTGATGAAACCTTTCACCATGCTCGTCTGATACGGCAGCGAGATTTTCCGGAAATAAATCTAAATGCGAGTCCAAAAATAAATTTTGAGTGACATATTACATCCTAAAGCTTTATAAGCAGAAAGAAGTTCTCGAATGATTTGTCGGTAGTTGTCAGCTTTTGTATTACCTAGAAAATTATGACACACTTTTACAAAAGCCATCCAAGCTTTTTTTTCAGCTTTGCTCAACTTCGAATTGAAAACTTCATGTTTGTCTCTTGCGCGACAATCCCACATAAAAAACAGCAAAACTTGGTGTATCCTTCTTGCAATCCAGTAGGTATAGCGACAATTTTTAAGTTAGTACAAATATTCTATTGGTATTGACAATATTTTATTTTTTTAAGTAATACCTCCAGATTTGCATAATTTTCTTTCATGTTTGTTGCATGTGTGCTGATGGGTATTTATTTCCATGGTGAAGTAAAACGGCTTTCAAACTAATCTTCGACGCGTCAATAAAAAGTCTCCATTCATCAGAATTTTCTGGGAAATTCAGTTCTTCAAGAAGCCCTGCAGCATCATTACAATATACTAAATCATTTTCTTTCGAAAAGTATCTCTTAAAATCTTCTTGTCTTGTGCGAAAATATGAGACCCTCGTACTTTTATCCAACAAATTCCACTGTTTCATCTTGATCCGAGTAATTGAGCTTTAGATTTTGATAGTACCAAGTCTCTAACAAAGTCATTTAAATCAGGTTTTTTAAGAAAATAAGGTTCTTTTGATGAGCTTGAAGATCCAGATAAAGCGTATGATGATGAAGAAGTACAGGAAGAAATAAAACTCGATTGAGGCTGTAGAACAGAATTATTTTTATTTTTCATTTTCTCGCTAATTTTTGGAGATACTGGAGGTAAACGGCCTTCACCACTTCGAAGTGGTCTCTTTGCAGATGTGATGTTTGGATAGGTATACAATTTTTTTTTTTTTTCGAGAATCATTGTGTTGATGTCATGCATAAATAACAGTCAAATTCATGATTCTGAGATTCATTCTAAAGCATTGGCATCGTAAACGGCAACCTCTCAACGTTCTTGAACAACTGTTACAGCAAATTTTTGGAAACCAACTTTTATTCGTCTCATCGATAGATAATCTAAAATAAAGTTGATAAGCTTTTTTAACAAGATCTGTTATTTCATTTCGCTGTGTTTATAGAGTGAACTCACCATAAATGTAGCGAAAACAGTCTTTAGAATTCTTCCAAGTTCGCGGCATTTTATAACCTACAATTGAATAGAATTTATTTTCAAAAAATTTTAAATTTCTATTTTATATTTATTATCTCTTTCATAAAAAAATGGATAACCTACACATAAAATACTGAATTTTATGCAAAACTTACCAAGGTATTTGATATAGAAGGTAAACAATGCAATTAAAAGACAAGTTTTCAACTAACTGTTGTAAAGTCACAGTCACTGCGCAGTCGCAAAAATATTACCAAAGAGTATATAATTGGGGTATTACCAAAGAAATCACTTTCGGCACTTTCCTTCTTTCTCTTACTACTAGCAAAAACCTATTTAGTATGTATATATACACTGTTTATAATGTTCTGATCATCTCTTTCAAGTATCAATCAATAAATATTGATGTTAACCACTAGTGGCAATTCTTTTTAGTGTATATAGATGAATGTTCCTACTTACTCAAACTTTATTCAGTCTGAATCTGATTTGCTGTACTCTTCGTTTACCAGCGTCTACCTTAAAGTTTTTTTTAGCTTTTTCCATTTTCCAGTCATGGTCTGATAAAGGAAACCCTTTTGATAGTGGATAAAACGTGGGCAAGTACGTTTAACATTTCGACACCGCCCTGAAGCGCTGGAAGCCTCTAATTAATAATAATTAATTTCTAAAGAAACAAGTTCTAATTACAGCGAATATTTAATATACAGAGTGTTGCCATAACTAATGGACAATACTGCAAACTGTAGAAAGAGGTGATCAAAATAGATAATTCAACAAAAACATGCGTTAGTAGAATATTAATAGCAAACAAGATATAGGGCGTTCAAGTATTTTTGAAAATTCGTAATAATTAGAAACCAGCTGAACTTAAATTCGGCACACTTTAATTTTTTAATGGTGATAATTTTTGATTTTAACCACAATATTGTAATCTACTTAGAAAATATGTCATAAACAATTATGACATGTTAGTGTTTATTCATTTAAAAACAAAGTGTACCAAATTTGAGTGTAACATATTTAACTATTGGGATCCCCTTTTTCAACGATAGCCCTATTGTCCATTAGTAACGAGACATTCATAGAAAATGATATTATTTGAAAATTTACTATTATAATATTATAAAATTTTATAAAAAGTAAAACAAACAATATCAACTAAGTTTACCCTGTCAATTATTAACAAATACACATATACAGTGTGTCTCAGGTAAAGCAGGATTGTATAAGTGGGTGTAGTTAGCGACGATTAGCTGAACCTGCTAGTATGTGACGTATTAAATGACCCTATTTAAATCAACGAACAATACACCAATCGTTTTAAAGCTGCAAGTCGAGTTCCAATCATAATTGTTTTCAAAAAAAAGAATTTCCTCTGAAGCGATTAGTAAAAATTAGAATGTTATCATTAAGGTTAAAGAAACCTAAATAATGTGGAAATAAACAATATGTCAAAATCGATACTTGTAACAAAAAGAAATAATCGGAAAAGCATTAATTTATTTAAACGTTTAATGTAAAAAAATTACATTTCAAGTATTTCTTATGTAGCTTTAGGTTATGTTGTCCATTATTTAAGTAGTTTGAATTAGTAAATTTTTTAATAACACTTTTCAAAGAAACTTACCTTAAAAGAGGTATTTATCTTAATCTTTAAATCAAACAACAACAACGCAGAAAGCAGAACCGATTAAAAATTTTTTCTATATATTAACGTATTCTAAATTATTTTTTATTGTTCAAGCTAAGTGTAAAACCTATTTACTGATTTTTGTTAACAAACATGTTTGATAGATAAAGCTATGATGACTAATAATATATTTTACTAAACTGTTTAAAAAGTAGAGGAAGTAAACGTAACAGAACAGTAAAAACAACATAACTTTAACGATTTTTATTATTTTGTGTTAAATCCTCTGCTGTTGATACAATTTGCATCGAGTCTACAAGATTATGATAAACGTTTTGACCACGAAACAATTCTCACACGACTCTCACATTTCTGTTTAATGAAATATGATTTCTGATTGGTCTATCTCCGTCCTGAACCTAATTTCCAACCATTGCTAACCACATATTCTCAATGGAATTCAGATCAGGGGAGAGCTGCCACCGTAACGCTTTGATATCCCCCGGTCTTCAAACCATTCTTGCACAATTCGGGCATTATGGATACGGGTATGATCCTGAACGAACGTAATCACTTCCAATTCTTCTTCTGGATAGATAGCGCGAACACTGAAAATTAAAGTGTTTTCCAATATGTTGACATAGTCTATTGCAGTACATTATTGTCTTGGTCGCAGTACATTTTCCTGGTCCAGCATCAGAGATTCAATCCAGTATTTCAAAGTAATACGACCACTTTGATTTTTTGAGAACTTATTGCGGTCGCCATGTTCTTTATTTATAGCCGATTTTGCTGCGGGAGTTCTGGCATATAAACCGCCTTCATACAACTTTAGATCGATGGTGTGAGTGGAACAATTTAAATTCAGCTGCTGGCGTATTTTTTTCCCGAGAGGTAAAATGTGTGTTACGCACTGACGTATTAATTGCTTGATCTATTGCGAAAGTAGTAACTCTACTTCTGCCTGTTCGCACAGTTTGCAACAATTGGCGGGCAACATCATTTTCGTTGAACCATCACCTTATTTGTTTCGGATAAAGATTATTATCAATCAAAAATTTTAGTAATAGTTAAACTTTAAGTTTTTTGTTATTCAGTGCATATTAAAATGCAAGAGACAGAAGGCATTTTTCAAACAAGCATTTACATTTCTAAACGGGCGGCGAGTTAAATAACAAATAGGGACTTGAAAAACATTTTACTAGTCTATGCTAGTGATACTAACACTCACAACACATTATTTGGATGCTATAAAACAGTTATTGTAAACTAAAAGTAAACGGCTTTAAATAAGTTAAAGATACAAAAATTCTAGATAAATTCACGGAAGGACTTCCACAAGATTCACTTTTTTTTATACAGATCAATTTGAAACAGAAGACAAAATAATAGTGCTCACTGACAAATTCACATGCTCAGTTATCTCACGAGGTGTTAGACCTGCGGTACTTAATCCCATAATTTTTCGTCTTTCAATTCCGCAATACTCATTTTCGTCTTTCTGACAGTATGACGACACATTATGATAAACAAAATTAAATTACAATCTGAAAAATACGTCACAAAGCTATTGAGAATTCTTGTTCTAATTTTAATTTTTTGATACGTTAACAAAACGTTCTTAAAATTTTTTTTGAATAACTAACTATAAGTTGGTCATTATTTTAGTATTTTGAGTTAATAAATTACAATAGGAACTAGTTTCAAATTTTCACAATTTAAATGTCATTTTCTATTCAACGATTTGCTCTTTGTAATTTAAAATTTTATTTTTTGTGTGTTTTGGGTATTTTATTGTGGGTTTATAATGCTCATTTAATTTCAACAGTACTTATGGTTGTCTCTAATTATTTTAGGAGAGATTTAGTCATTGTTATCTGGTATGAATGACTAACTATTCTCTCCTAAGATAATAAAGACAAACGTAAATACTGTCGAAATGAAATGAGCACAATACAATACCCAAAACAAAAACAATTTAAAATTACAAAGAGCATTGCAAATCGTTAGGTAGAAAATGATATTGTGAAAATACAAAATAATTGTGATAGTAATGTTTACCGTTTTTATAAATGGAAATGTCTGTTATTGTTATTTGTCTTTTTTTTATATCCGTAAAATCTAATCTAATCACAACCTGAAGCGAGATAAGAAATAATTGAAATGTATTTTTTCGCACCAAACAAGCGATTTTTTAGTAACCGCTCTGTGATGTTAATTTGTCCATTTTAAGAAATAAGTAGTCGATGCACGGATGACTTCAGAATATTTGTATCATTACCTAGTTTTTCTAACCTATGCTGTGGGGTTATTGTTAGTGTATTGTAACACAGGGTTATTTCTTTCTTCATTTTCAACAGCATATTTATGATTTCTGGGTTTTAAAATACTTCCATAATTCAGTAAATTCAATAACAGATTCAGAAAATGTCATGCGTTCGGTTGATGTCGTTCAGGATATTTATTTTTATATGTACATTGTAGCGTTTCTGTGGGTTTTGAAGTAGGTTTCAAACATGCCAAGTTTTTCCTCATTTATATAATTGAAACGTTTAATTGTTTATTGAAGAAGTGTCCTTAGTGAATATCACAAAACTTGATCGTTATACTGAACCATGACCTAACTAGATTAACAATTTTTTGCGATTCACAGGTGCATAGTATTTTTCTTATTGCAGTATTCATTAAAAACACAAATACCATGACAAAAATGCTATGTAATGCATTACTAATCCAATATGGCGTTCATAAGAAAAAAGCAAGCTATCGTCATTATCTCGAAATCTGAAATTTTATTTTTATTGCAAAGTTCCTAAAAAGTACCCACAGAATGTTTAAACCAAAATACGGTATCTTCTGTAAAAACAGACCTACGGGTGTATGTCGTAATACAACAGTTTGGTTTCCCACCAATTCTTTAAAACCAAAACCAATTGATAAAATGTAATAGCATTTCTAGAATGACAATAGAATCCTGAGAAACCATGTTTATTTAACCGATGTTGTAGTTCTCATAATAACAGAGATAGACATACATGCAACACCAATTTGGGACGCAGTATATAGAATCCTGCCAGAACGATGGTACAAAAAAGACTTTTTTCTTCAAGCGTGCTAAAATATGAATTTTACTATACCGCATTGAATATATAGAACGACTACATTATTTTACGGCGTACAATAATATTATTATTTTACGCTCAATTAGTAACTTAGTTTGCCGGTAGAGGTATTAGCACTTTTAAGCAGAAACGCCATTTAAAATTTAAACTTTTAAAAATGTCGCAAATTGAAGGAACTCCACCTAAAATAAAACAAATCGCCGATGCCTTAGTTGAAAATTTGATCCCCAACAAATCGCGCAAAATATATGATTTTGCTTACAATAAATTTTTGAAATGGGCGCAAGAAAATAATATAATCAATTACACAGAAAATGTTATGTTAGCGTATTTTTCCCATTTGGCGGAAACTATGAAAAGTTCGTCATTATGGGCACAATATTCCATGCTAAAGTGCCAATTAAATATTAAACATGACATAAACTTAAAAATTACGCAAAATTAATTTCCTTCTTGAAGCGCCAAGCTGATGGGTATCAACCAAAAAGCAAAAGTTTTCTCAAAAGAACATTTTAATAACTTTTTACAAAATGCGCCAAACAATGAATATTTGGCCATGAAGGTAATTTCAAATATAACTTTTTCAATCGCTAAAGTAGATACTATTTTCTTAGATCGTATTAATATTCGGAGTTAGTGGGGCATGTCGTTGCGACGAACTAGTCAATTTAAGAATACAGGATATCGAAGACCTGAACGTATAATACTAGTAAAAATTCCTAATACTAAAACGAATAAGTCACGGACATTTACCATAGTTGGAGATTTTATTTAAATTTATGTAGACAATATATGACACTTCGACCTAATGACATCAACATAACAAGATTCTTTTAAAATACCAAAATGGTAGATGCCACCGTGTCGTTATGGGGATACATAAAATTTCAGGTATACCAAAACAAGTGGCAACTTTTTAAAACTACCTAATCCAGAGGAATACACTGGTCATACACTGCGACGAACCTCAGCTACATTGTTAGTTGACAATGGTGGAGACATTACCACTCTAAAAGACACGGTGGATGGAAATCTAACAATGTAGCTGAGGGATACATCGAAGACTCCCTTTCAAACAAACGTGAAATTGCCAATAGAATATTAGGTGCGATGAAGGTAACACATCTACCGTAACATCAGGTGATCTTAACAGGCCTAGTACTTCCACCGCAACATCGAGCATATCCCAGTCAAGTGAATATGAAATCCATCACGACTATAATGACGTCAATGTCAGTTCTAAAACAGCAAGTAGTGGATTAAATATTATTAACTCGACATTACAAAATTGTACCTTTAATATTACTATAAATAAGAAATAGGTATTTTTTCCACTATATAGTTACTACAAAAGAATGTTTGTTTTAAGTTTTCATCTGAAATAAGAGTTAATTATTATTATTGTTGTATTGTTAAATAATTATAGCTTTCTTTCTTACTCTACAAATTAATACAAAAATTTTCCTTTTACAAACTGTGTTAATACACACAACAAAAATAATGTTGTTTGACAGTCATGTTTGACAGTTGTAAAGTTGAGTTAACGCTGTTGCCTATTCATTCTAAAACCACCTCAATTACTTCAAGAATTTGGTTTTTTACGCTTGAAGAAAAATAGTATATGCTACACGGAGTCGAACGCCTTTTGTGTTTCGCAAAGTATTTTGCGGCCTCAGCTGCGCTTCGGCCGCAATACCTTCGCTCAACACAAAAGAATGCGTTCTACTCCTAGTAGCATAATATACTATTTCTTTCACTACATGAGTCCAAGCGCCCCAGTTGTCCCCAGCTTGAACCCCTTTATTTTTCCCCGCAGTTCAATACTGACGTAGAAACATAGCTTATGTAAAAAAAATAATTTTCCATTGCATGAACCCAAACTCCCCTGGTGGACTAACCCTCCCCAAACTCCTCCATTCTCCACCGCAATTCAATGCTGGTTCCAAATATATACTTAGTTTTGGCCTAGGACCTACAGGTGCTGAGTCTATAAAGGACCTGACAAACAAACAAACAAACACACAAATTTTGGATTTTAGACAAATTTAAATGGCGAGAAAGTTCTGGAATATAGAACGTAGTAACGTTTGTTTACATTCGGTTTTAAATGAAATTCTAAACACCAACCAGCTATGTGATTAAGATCTTGTTGCAGAAACAAGGAATCTTTCTCTAAATGGCTTTATATCATCTGCATAAACCAACACCTTACATGCTGCAGAATCTAAGAGGTAATTAATGATAATAACAAAAAGTAGCGGTCTAAGGTTTTGCAGTTACTAATTTTGATAAAACGGAAACCACAGTATGAGACGTAGTATGCCCAATTACTTAAATATTAATTATATGTATACAAACAATTAGTCGTAAATAGGGTGTTTAAAAAATACGTTCCGATATTTGGCCCACTTATAGATCTTATCAGTACAAACAAAAAAGTCAAAATAAAATCAAACGTTTTTCGAGATACAACCTGTTTTTGAAATTAAAATAATTTACGCTCAGTAGAAGAGATTCGTCGTATTTATCAAGTCAGCTAAGGAACTCGGTAAACTAAAGGTCATATTTATTTGAACGAGGTATCTAATAAAACAAATATCAGTGTAAATACAACATTTTAATTACAAATGATTCTTAAAGAAGATGTTCAACATGTCCTCCTTCCATTTATATACGCATCTCCGTAAAAGTGAGCGCCGCACTCTCTCAAAGAATCCCGGATTTGTACGAACAGTCTGGCAAGCATGTTCAATTCGTTCTCGCAACTCATCTAAATTATTCACAGGACTTGAATAAACTAATGTCTTTAAATACCCCCAAATGAAAAAGTCGAGCAGAGTGAGGTCGGGAGATCTAGGTGGCCATGCAATTAGACCTCTTCGCCCTATCCTCCTACTATTGTAAATTTCGTTTAGGTAATTTCTGACCAAGATTGCATAATGCGCAGAAGCTCTATTGTGCATCAACCACATATTAATTCTGTGGTTGAGGGGTACATTTTCTAACAGCAATGGCAAGGTATTTCGCAAAAAGTCAAGGTACAATCGACTAGTCAAACTGTTAGGCAGGAAACTGTTATGTTTTCGGTTACCTGGCCGGTAAAGGAATTGAGGATGGGTTCTGAATAACTGATATAAACACTTAGCAACACTTTATTCGATTATAAGACTGTTATATAGACACCTGTTAGATATGGCCTACCTTCTTTGTTCGTTGTTCCACCATCTTACCAACTTAAAAACTACTTTTAGTACACAACATATAGTGGGTTTGCACTCCATACACAACATTCCCTCCTTTGTTCAATTTACAGATTTAATCTTTGGAGCGATTATATTGTGCGCTGACTACGACGCAATGGTTCCACAGTACCAGCTCGTTGATTGACAGACAGAAACATCCTTATCGCTGAACACAGGCGGATCTAGACTTACAACCCTTGGGCTCACAACTAGCGGATTATCTTTAACATCTACCTTAACATTAGTAACACTCGTACTCGGTATTGTGGAAGATCTTACCCTTGGTATTGCTACTGGCAACTCATCTAACGAAAGGTTTAACTGAATTTCTTCCACAAAACTTTTTTTAACGAATTTACATGTTTATACAATATTTTGTTTTCCACTCTGACCAAATATGTTACATCGCTTATCACTTTCATAACTATTCCTTCCTTCCATTTAACATTACTTATCGAACCCAAACCACCTACTAACACTTTTTCTCCCACTACAAACATTTTTGGATTATTATACCTTTCCGGTTCTTTTAACAATATCGTAGTGTTATTAGTTGGTTTAAGCATATCTAGTCTAGTTCTAGATTTAAATTTGAATAAAAAATCATTAGGACTATATCCTGTAGAATTTGGAGTATTCCGATATGTGGAAAGAAAATTAGCTATTTGTTGTTCCAGACTTAAATTTGTATTGACACCTTTTTCTAATGCTCTTTTAACATTCCCTACATGCCTTTCGGCTAACCCATTAGATTGTGGGTGATAAGGGGATGATTTCAAAGCATATATACCATTGACTTGGCAAAACATTTGAAACTCTCCGGAATTAAATGGAGGTCCGTTATCACTCACAATGCAATTTGGTATTCCTACCACTGAAAAAGTTACTTTCAACTTTTCGATAGTTTGCCTTGCATTAGTACCCTCTGACATATTATGAATATCTACCCACTTCGACTTACTGTCTACGATTAACAAAAACGTCTTTGTTTTAAAATAAAAAAAATCAATATGTACCCTTTCCCACCTTTGCTGTCGTAGGCTGGAGATCAACTTGGTTTCACTCATTCCTTTGAGTAAACTGAACATATACCACATCTACTTATTAATTGCTCTAGACTATCGTTTAACCCTGGCCACCAGACGGCCGTTCTTGCTAACATCTTTGACCTAAACTATTCCTACGTGATCCGTATGAACTAATTCTACTACCTTCGTTTTCAATGATTCCGGAATGATTATTCTATTACCTACCACCAGGCATTTTCCTTCTGTTAAAAGTTCATTACGTTTTAAGAAAAATGGTTTTAACAACGGATCATACATTTTGTTTGGCCAACCTCTTAGACAATAGCCTTTAACTCTTAATAAAACTTGGTCTTTTTCTGATTCTTTACCTATCTCTACACTAGACAAAGGAATTTTATCAATCAAATTAAAACTATTTATTGAGGACTCGACATTGGTAGGTTCATTTAAGTGCGTCGGCTTTTTTTAACTAGGACCCTTTTCGATATTCGATTTTATAACTATATGCTGATAATATTACATTCCACCTGACTAATCGCGAGGCTGACATAACTGAAATACTTTGTTCTGGATTGAATATTACTTTAAGTGGTTGGTGGTCCGACAATAATATAAACTGTCGACCATAAATATATTTATGGAATCTCTTTATCCCAAAAATGATTGCTAATGCTTCCCTCTCAATTTGAGAGTAATTTTTCTTTGCTTTGGATAGTGTCCCTGACGCAAAAAATATCGGTCTATCTATTCCATTTATTCGGTGGCTTAAAACACTTCCTACCCCATATGAGCTTGCATCGCATGATGATACTATTACTTTGCTTGGGTCGTAATGTATCAAAACTTGATTTTCTTTTATTAATATTTTACTAAATTCAAAGGCACTTTTACAAGTTTGTGACCAGACAAATTCTGCATCTTTTTCTAACAATGCATATAATGGAGCTAATTTTGACGACAGCATTGGAATAAACCTTGCATAATAATTTAGCAACCCGAGATACGATTTAAGTTGCGTGATATTATCCGGCCTTGGTGCTTCCATTATAGCCCGTAATTTTTTTGGTGTAGGATGAATCCCTTCTTTATCTACCCTATGACCTAAATATTCCACATTATTTTCAAAAAATGTACACTTCTCCAACTTGACTTTTACCCCATAATGTTCTAAACGACTTAAGACTTGACGTACTAAAACGTAACATTCTTCAAAATCTTTACCTGCGATCAAAATGTCATCCAAGTAACAATGCACTTTTGCTAATTCCGCTAAAATTCTATCCCTTACAGATTGGAAAATTGCCGGTGCACTTGTCAACCCAAATGTTAACCGCGTGTACCTGAACAACCCTACATGCGTATTTATAGTAAGCAATTCCTGCGAACTCTTTTCTACTTTTAATTGTGAATATGCTCCTGTTAAGTCTGGAACAGTAAAAACATCCCCACCCGCCAAAGACGCAAAAATATCATTTACTGTTGGCAAGGGATACTGTTCCACAACTAAACACTTGTTGACTGTTACTCGAAAATCTACACAGATTCTAACATCTGAATCCTTTTTCTTTACGACTACTATAGTATTAGTATTAGTATTAGTATTAGTATTTATTACAACATTAAAGGTACATAAGCCTCTTTTGTCAAGTCAAAAGAAAATAATCGACATATTAGACAATATACACATAATCATAAAGTACTATACAATATGCACATAATTAAAATACTAAGTCTACATTGGTATCCAAAAATTCATTTATGTTGTAAAAGGCGTGTTTAATTAACATTAATTTAATTTTTGTTTTAAACATTTTATATGATAGGGTTCTAATATTACCTGGAATTCTATTATAAAACTTTATGCCCTGTATGTGGAAGTTTGAGTGAGATTTTTGCAATCGCCTTTGAGGTAGTGTTAAATCATCTAATGATCTAGTTTGATAATTATGAACTTGATTGTGCGTTCTGTAACGTTGTAAATTATGTTTCACGAATAGTAAGCTATTAAGTATGTAGCAAGATGGAACAGTTAATATTCCACTTCTTATAAAAAGATCCTTGCAATGATCTCGACTCTTAGCGTTATGTATTATTCTAACTGCTTTCTTTTGTAACAGGAAAATTTGATGACTAGAAGAACAATTACCCCAAAGAATAATTGAATAAGTCATTTTTGAATGAAACATACCGAAATAAACCTGGCGTAATGTATCTTTTCCTGTTAGTATAGGTGAAGCCCACTGCTATTCGGTACTGGCTCAATTATACCCGTGTTCACTAATGACTTTAATTTACTTTCTACTTTAGGTCGCATGGCGTAGGGCATATTATATGCTTTTTTAAATACTGGTTTCTCATTTTCTTTTACTACAAGTTTTACTTCAAACTCCCTAATAAGATTAATTAAATCTATGTTTAAAACTGACTTATAAGTTTGCTTTAACTCTTCAACCACACTAACATTTGACATACTTATCTCTGCTACTACAAAGTTATTCTGCCGTCCAGGAAATAAAACATTTAACCAGTCCCTACCCAATAATAGTGTAAAGATTTTTTTGATTCCACGATTGTTAATGGTAGCATGACTGTCTGATTTCCATTCTGAATCTTCACCTCTACTTCACCTATTGCTCTTATTATTTGACCTGTAATCGAACTTAACTTATACGATACAGATTTTACATTATGCTTACTTAACATTCTCTGGAACACATTCACACTCATTACCGTTTTGCATGCACCCGTGTCAATTTCAAACTCTACATTTTTTTTCCTATCCTTAAACTTAATTTGTGAAGAATGTTTTCCTCTTTTTTTATAAGATTAATACTATTCAGTGGATATAAATCCGCATTTACCTTAGAGTTTTCCGGATGCTGACTACTATTCTGCTGTACTGCCTCAGCCTCGACTGCTTTGATGTACCCCTTACTTCTACAGACTCTAGATGTGTGCCCTTTTTTCTTACATTTGTAACACTCCCATTGACTGGCCGGACAGTTATGGGGGTTATGGTATCTGACACAACGAAAACAGGAACTCCCCAACGACTGCTCAGACTGCTGACTTGGTATAAATTTAGTTTTTGACTGATGACTGACTGACTTATTTGACGACCGCTCGGACTTTTCATTTTTCTTGACACTGTGCATTTCCCCTGCGGTTAATAATTTGACTTGATTTGACATTTCATGTGCCTGGGCAACTGTGCATGCTTTTGAAAACGACAACTGTTTCTCTGCTAAGAGCTTTTGCAATGCTTCGAATACAACCCACAAACAAATCTGTCACGTAAAGCTTTGTCTAGAAACGTACCAAACTTGCATGTATTTGCTAACTTTTTCGATAATATAATCTGACACTGACTGCTCTGACTTTTGATTACATTTATTGAATTTGAACCTTTTACTTATTTCCACTTCTCTGGTAGATAATGACTTTTAAAATGTTTATGATTTCTGGATAACTTTTTTGTGACGGGTTTTGTAGTGCTAACACATTTTTTAGCGTACTGTACACTGCAGGACCCGCTAGTGTTTTGAATAACGACACTTTCATATTCTCTTCTACGACGTTCACTTTAAAAAGATGTTCCAATCTTTCCATATACATTTGAAATTCCTCCACACTGCCATTGAAATGTTCAATCGTACCAATTAAAGCCATCTCGTCGCCACTGTTATGTTTTCGGTTACCTGGCCGGTAAAGAAATTGACGATAGGTTCTAAGTAACTGATATAAGCACTTAGCAACACTTTATTCGATTATAAGACTGTTATATAGACACCTGTTCGATATGGCCTACCTTCTTTGTTCGTTGTTCTGCCACCATCTTACCAACTTAAAAACTACTTTTAAGTACACAACATATATACAGGGTCGAACTAAAAGTGGGTTCGCACTCCATACACACCAGAAACAAGCAGATGGTCTCCCAACACACCAAGCCAAACGTTGATTGAAAATCGGTGTTGATGATTCGATTTAACAATGGCGTGCGGGTTTTTGTCAGCCCAAACATGGCTATTATGGAAATTAAAAATGCCATTTTTTGTAAAATCAGTAAATAAAATTTCCGTGACAAAATTTGGGTTCTCCGCAACTTTTGTCAGCATCCTTCGACAAAACACCAGTCGTGCAGCATAATCAAGCACAGTAAAAGCCTGCACCCTTTGAATATGGTATGGGTGCAGTTGCTGCTCGCGTAAGATTCTCCAAATTAAGGAAGAATTGATATTTGTTTCAGTAGAGAGTCCTCTAGTACTAGTACCGGGTTTTCTTCAATTCTTCTTAAAATGTTAAGTTCTGCCTCGGGTGTAGAAACTGATCTAGGCCGACCACCACCATCACCGTTTCTTGATTTAAACGATCCAACTTCAGATAAACGTTGATGTAAATTTGTAAAAAGTTTTGCACACGAAAGTACTCGGTTTGGGAATGCTTCGGCATAAAGGCACCGTGCCTCTTAAGCATTTCGATCGGCCTTGCCATACATGAAATGAATGTCTGCCATTTTTGCGTTGGTATATTTCGGCATATTTGAAAATTTCAACAATGAGCAACAGCAAGAACGACTTTAATAGCAACAATAACACTAACAATGCCAGTCACACAATGATTACAACAAATTCCGCAACTAGACTGACAGAAATGAACAAATTTTGTTTTGTTATTTCCATAGTTGACGTGATAAATACGACGAATCACTCCAACTGGGCTTAGTAATTTTAATTTCAAAAACTGCCTGTATTTCGGAAACGGTTAATTGTTGGACTTGTGCTTATTTTGACTTCTTTGTTTGTACTGATGAGATCTAGAAGTGTGCTAAATATCGGAACGTATATTTTAAACACCCTGTATAAATACACATCGTGTTTTCCTAAGAAGAAGTTTCTTGAGATTCTAAGCGTATATTCAATGGGGATATTTAAAAAACAAGTATGTATAAAAAATAATTTTGTAAATCTGACTGATCACGTTGATTAATACTTCAATCAACGCTGATCAGCTGTTTTAAAACATAACGGCATTGCTGTAGAAGTGCTCATATATTGCTACTCCCATTGTAATAAAAATTACACTCATTATAACAAACTTTTTTTTTACGTAAATTTGTGTTAATCAATTTAATTTGTTTTCATGTGTTCGAGGGTAAACGGTGTGTTGGTTGGTAGGTTACACTTATTAGAATTTTTTTTCTTTAAAAAATTACATTCATAATAACAATTTCAAAAACAAACTTTTTCTCGCGTACATTTGTTTTAATTAATTTAAGTTGTTTTCATGTGATTGAGGGTAAATGGTGTTGGTTGGTAGGTTACAGTTATTACAATTTCTTTCTTTACAAAATTACAATTTCAAAAACCCATCGCTTATTTGTCGCGCACCCTCAATGTACAGGTGGAGTAAAAAATTCGGTTTATGCCAGTTAAATTTCAAAACTAAATATCTCCACAACGCCCATCTTTGCGCAACTTGGCGACGTGATAATCTGCTTCATTGGGTTCTGTGTGTACCTCGACCACTATGTAGGTTTTTCAATTTTTTTTTAAAAGTCTACTTTCAATATTTTGTATTTTTTTAAGTTTTTTATTGAACACCAAATGATATGACGACAAATATCAAAGGTAACTGGAAGTGTTATTTAAAATCAAAAGTTACAGTATTCAAAATTACTTTAGAAAATTTATAGTTGTTTGGTATACGCATAAAATGTAGAGTAATTTACACTATTATATAAATTAATAAGAACGATAAAAAGTATCAAGAAACCATTTCACTAAAAATAAACTCAAAGAAATCTGTTGCTACTTTGTTTGGATGAGAAAATAAAAACAATTTTGTTAAAAAAAAATAAATATTAAAATAGAAAATGAGGCTATTTGATTTAAAAATAGTGCTAAAAAACTTATTGTAGATACTAATGTTAAGGTTTAAAGAGCATGTTACAGCAAAGCTTAAGCTAGGATATTCACTACTAAAAACACTGTACTCAAACCGTCATTGCTTAAACCAACAAACCAAGAAAGGTTGTGTGATAGTGTAATACTATCATATCTGAATTTCTGTGACACGGGCACCATATATAATTCATGTCTGGATAGCGTTGATGTGAGACGAATCCAAAAAGTTAAAAATTGTTGTACACATAAGTTATAAATTAAAAGAACTATGTTGCTTAACATGTCTAATGGACAGTTTTTTTACAAAAATTTTTAAAACACCGCCATATCTTGTAAATAAGATCCGATATAGAACAGTTGTTCATAATATTCGCCAAAAATGTTTAAGTATTCTTTCTCACAAAAAGAACTTTTTAAGCGTTCATTTACATACAATATTGCTTATTATACTTATTACTAGTTATACCGGCGAATATTATTAGAAAAATGTAATTATTTGAAATATTTAAAAAGACATTTTAAATAAAATAATTTATTACACCCCTTAGGTACTACTCATATTTATTGGTTGTAATTATAAAATGTTGGTAGTTACTTGTCTTGCAATCTTTAATTTCTTAAATCTCCAATTTTTCTGCCCTTGCATTCTTTTATCTACTGTCTACTTTTATTTCTTAAGTACACGAATGTATTCGAGTGAAATATACAGTTTAAATACTTATAAAATTGTTCAAAGGAAAGGAACACCAACTGCAGCGTCTATTTAACCAACAGAAAAACACCAAAAACTGCAAAAACTGACTCGGACACGTGTTTCAACACGGTCGGTATCGCTGATGATAACAGCTTAGCTGTTGAAACACGTGTCCGAGTCAAGTTTTGGTGCAGTTTTGGTGTTTTTCTGTTGATTATAAAATATTACTTAGTTTAGTTGTTTATCTCAATAGCCTTCAATGTTGCACATTGAAATGTCTACAATACAAGGTCTTTTAAGTGATTAGAAATTAGTTTAATTTTTTTGTTTCGAAACATGTTCATTTATGAATTGATAAACGTATTTTAATTATTATTATACATGCATCGAAAAATGAAAATCAAACTTAAAATTATAAGCATTCTTCTAATAATGATTATTTAAAAAGCATTTTTGCGTATATTATAAATAAATGCAATACAATAAATTTTTTACAGTTACATATTCTACGTATCTAGTGCAATAACTAATTCAACAGCAGACAAAAAAATTCTACACTTCAGCAAATTCTATATTTTTATATCTCGAGATGTTTTAATCACAAAAATTCTGTTGATTCTGTTTTAATTCAAACTTCAATATGGATAGATTTACGATACAAAAATTTATTATTGTGGTTTTTGTATAACAATACCTTACTCTAAAATCACAAATTATTGTTGAATCCTTTGCCAAAACAAGGTACGTTTAGATTAATTTTTAATCTTCTAATAAATTATTTTTAATCCATTAAACCGTAGTATAGTAAAAATTATAAATGTTCCTTAAAAAAAGATTAAAAAACAAATTTTTCGAGAAAAATAATGTCCTTAAGTAAACAGTTAAATTCATATTTTTACTTGGTTTATTTTTAATCACTGAGCTACATGCTACATTTGCAGAAAAAATACACAAATCCTTGTTTAACACAAACTACAATAAACTGATTTCAGATGAATATAATGCAAAAATACCACAATTACTGCAGG
This sequence comes from Abscondita cerata, assembly GCA_030710515.1. NCBI lineage: Eukaryota > Metazoa > Arthropoda > Insecta > Coleoptera > Lampyridae > Abscondita > Abscondita cerata. The sequence continues at coordinate 1,275 of JALBCR010001510.1, read as the reverse complement.
ACTATTTAAAATACTAAAAACTTTAGGTATAAGTGTAACTTCTTAATTAAAACTGTTTCCACTAATTATGTTTTGTAGCACAGTATAATTGTTATAATCTTGAACTCGTTTAGAACTTTTACTAACCGTGGTTTGCAATATTGATCAAAGCAATTTTGACTATACAAGGGTTCGTTATTTCTTGTAATGAAATCAATTTAATGTTAAAGTTTTTACCTACTCTTGTTTGTAGATATCAGTTTCACGTGGTTGTTACTAATTGAAAGAATACGTGTCTTTTAAGTTAGTTATTTGAAATACTATACAAACTACCACTCTTTGATTTATTTAAAATTAAAATTATATATTTTAAAAATATAAAAGTATGTATAATATAATATACTCGTAATTGAGTTAAAGCAGTGAGCTACTCGTTACGTGCCATCGATTCCGTTTCTAGTTAATTGTTTTAATACAACGTGTTTCTTGGTGGTTTTTAAATTTTTCAACCCGGTTTCTAGTTGGTAGTTTTTGTGTATCATCAAAGTCTTGGTAGTCTCATTTTCTATGGGTTCCCGATTAATCAGTTTGTATCTTTTGTTTTTTAGTTTTGATTTTGGGATGTCATCTTTAAAAATATGATTGTCAATAAAAACAAAAATTATTTGTGTTGTAAAACAGGGTTTGGACACGATTTGATATTCCAGATTGAAATCCAAAATATAGATTTTTTCCTACCATATTCGCAAACCCATGTTATGTGATATCGGTCTTCAAAATCATTTAGTTAACGATAGCTCTGTTTTTTACTTTGACATTAAACTGTGCTCCTTTTTATACAAAATGCGATGGTGCAGAATTTAGTTACAGTTTACGCGAAATTGATTTTGTTTTTAAGGGGAAATTGAATAAAAAAAGAAACTTTGGCTGTTTCTGGCAAAATCTTTTAAATTCATTTTAATATACCTATTATTAAGGTCGGATATTTTGCTGATTGGAGTATATTATGGAAATTTTGAAATTAGATGCTAGAACTATAATGCTACAAATGATGTTATTTGTCCTCGGTGTTCATTAAATCCTGAAATCAGTGACTGTATTATTAACTAAAAAGAAAAATAAATGTATTAATCTGTACGAATTTAATAAACAAACAAAAACTAATGATTCTATTAGTCGCTGTGAATATCCCTTGAATTGTAGAAGTATAGAAGCTGAATATTTTAAATATTCATTCATACTGATCTATTTATTGACATGAATAGCAATACGTAACTGAAATCAAAGCACAATGAG